>JAWZYV010015113.1:0-75000 GCA_038373885.1 Cheiracanthium punctorium | reverse complement strand
CCCTCAGACTGTTTATAAATCTATCAATCCAAAATTAGAGGAATTATTAAATAAATGTGAGAAAATTTTGCAAAAAATAAATATGATATTGGTCGTATTAATGTAGAACCTCAACGTATAAATTTAACTTCTGACTTACCTGTTTGCCTCAGGCCTTATCAAACCTCTTCTAAAGAGGAAGACGAAATTAATTCTCAGACTGAACAATTATTAAAAGCTGGTTTAATTAAGGAAAGCAATAGCCCCTATGCTGCACCCGTCACTTTAGCGTATAAACGCGACGAGGGTACCAAAACTAGACTGTGTGTGGATTATCGTAAATTAAGTAATATAGTAAAAAATGATGCCGAGCCTTTGCCACGTATTGACAGCTTATTAGATAAACTAAGTGGGGCGAAAATATTCTGTACTCTTGATTTGGCGTCTGGATATTGGCATGTGCCCATCCACCCTCAAGATACTGAAAAACTAGCCTTTGTAACTAATACAGGTCTCTATACGTTCCAGGTCTTGCCATTTGGCATTAAGACAGGGCCTGCTATATTTAACAGAATCATGAGAAGAATATTAAATAAATATAAAATTAAATTTGCCTATAATTATTTTGATGACATAATGGTTTTTTCTTCTACTATGGAAGAACATTTGCAGCATTTAGAAACTATTTTCCAAATTTGTTTGCAGGAAAATATTAAATTGAAATTATCTAAATGTAACTTTGCTAAGGACACTATAAAATTTTTGGGGTATGAGGTTAAACAAGGTCAAATTACTCCAGATAATGCTAATATTGAAATTATCAAAAATTTGAAGCCACCTACTAACGTAAAGGAACTACAGAGGTTTCTTGGTTCTGTAAATGTTTATAACAGATTTATTGATCGGTATGCAAAATTAAGACGTCCTTTAAATGATTTGTTAAAGAAAAACGCTAAATGGGATTGGTCAAAAAACTGTGAGAAATGTTTTGAAACCTTAAAAAATATTTTGATATCTAAACCTGTGTTACAATTATACGACGTTAAATTAACTATCCATGTATTTATTGATGCATCAAATTGTTCAGTTGGAGCTGTGTTGAAGCAGCCGGATGCCTCAGGTATCTTGCACCCGATTGCATATCATTCGAGATCGCTTCGATCATATGAAAAGAATTACACCATAACTGAATTAGAATGTTTGGCTATCGTTGATGCCCTTGATAAATTTTATCATTACCTTCACGGTCAAAAATTCGTCATTCATACTGACCACGCGGCATTGGTTTGGTTAAAAAATGTCAAAAATTTAAGAGGAAGATTATTCAGCTGGTCCCTTAAATTAAGTATGTTTGACTATGAAATAAAGTACCTAAAGGGCTCAACAAATGTCGAAGCTGATATGTTATCATCAAGGATTCCTCCTTCTCAACATCTCCAACTAATTCCACCTTCGGTTTTATTGTTAGATGCTGAAGAAATTAAAAATCAACAATTAGCAGAAAATATGCATGGTCCTAAACATAAAATCACTAATGATTTAATTACCATAAATAAGAAAGGATTCAAAAAAAATAGTGGTGCCTATGAGCTTAAGAAAAACTTTAATGAAGAATGCACATGAAAATTTTGGCCATCCTGGTGTTCAAAAAATGTTAAGTATAATTTCACCTTCCTATTATTGGCCTCATATGACTCAAGATATTTCCAATTATGTTAAACATTGTTCGACTTGCCAATTTAACAAAAAACCTAAACAGAAGAAATTTGGTTTGTTACAGACTGTACCTGCTACTGATAAACCCTTTGAATGTCTTTCGATACATACTGTAGGAGGTTTCAACTATTACAATTCAACAAAAAAATATCTACATCTAATAATTGACCATGCTACAAGATATGTTTGGGCCTTTCCTTCGAAAAGTGTCACTACTGAAACCTATGTAAACTGTCTAAAACAAATATTAAATATTCAAGTTCCTCAAAAGATACTTAGTGATAGAAATGCAGCTTTCACTGCTTCGCGTTTTAAAAAATTCCTCAAGAACTACAATACTAAACAACTATTAACTTCAGCTCATCATCCACAGACAAATGGAAAAGTAGAGAGGGTAAATCAATCCATAGTTACTAGATTAAAATGTAAAGTTAACTCTTCACCTTCTAAAATTCCTTGGACTAAGTTACTAGAGCAGGTAATTAGTGAATATAATAACACACCTCATTCAGTAACGAAGTTTACACCCATATATTTAATGTTTGGAAAATTGACATATGACTCACCTATTTCGGAAAATACCTATCCTCCTGTTGATGAAGCTCGAAAATTAGCAAAAGAAAGGACAATAGAATTTCATAATAAAAATAAAATTAGATATGACAATAAATTCATAGAAGCTAATTTCGAACCAGGAGATCTTGTAATTTATGAAGAATTTAACTACCCAAATACACGTAAATTATCTCCTACTTTTTCAGGTCCTTATTCAATTGTAAACAAATGTTCTTCAGTTACATTCGAAATTGATAAACCTAATTACCATACTAAGAAACCTATGGAAATAGTTCACTCTTCTAAATTAAGACCTTATTTCCCTCCTGACAAATTAAAGCTAGCCCACGAAGGTGATTAAATTTAATTAACAATAATTGATCTTTAAAAAAAAAATAGAAAAATAGAAAAAAAAATGTATTCAAATTTTCTAAGTGTTGAGTTTGGAACGCTGAATACTCGACATAAAGTCTATCGTCTATCCTTTTTTCTTTTATGCTTCTACCAACCTTTCTCTGTCACCCGCTTCTCTTAGTCATTGAAGAAGTCCCCAAGTCCGAGTGTGTGCGGTGTAAGTAAAACTGCACCTTTTTTCTTTGTATATTTTATAGATATTATGCAAACAATAAATGAAGCTAGACTTAGACTAGGTTGGGACTTCCTCTCAACAATCCCCCAGTTTTTCCCAACTGTCTATTGAGTCATTTCTTCCCCTTTTTTGGAAGCTATGAGGCAATGGCTAAGTTTTCTCTTTCGTAGTTGACAATTGTCTTCCTTTTTCGGGATCATTTGAACCCATTTTTGTTGTCATACTATGGAGAGTTTAAAGTTTGGGCAAACTTAAAATGCCTACAAGTGGTATTTACTATACCCCATACCTGTGTGATGGTACTGCTGTTTCACAGCTATGGTTTTCGAAATTTTCTACACACTACGCACATTTTTACATTTTTTTTTTACATTGCCTTTACACTAAATAAATTTACTCCATTTTGCCAACTGCATTTTGCCAACCATTTTGCCAAGTTATTTTCATTCCATTCACTTTATGCCATGCAAGCCAAAGCCATAAGTATTTGCCAAAGAAAATGAAAGTCAGCCATGTTTATTCCATTTTGTTGAATTATATTACTATATTGTTGTACAGTATTATTGTATCCCACCTAGGTTGTAAATATTACTTGTGATAATTTGAAAAAAAAAATGTGCGCACTCATTGTTTTATTTTTATTGTCGTACTATTGCATCATTATGTTTTGTCAAATTTTAGAAACTGCATCCTACCTCTCAAGTATTGTACAACATAACTCCAGAATTCTAGCCAGAAAAATTTAAGGTGTCTAAACTTGAAAATTAGATTAGTTCGCAGTTTTAAGATTAGGTTGCAAGGACGTCTGACTCGCAAGTGAGAGACTGGCCACCTCAATGATATTGCTCGTCAGACTTCTTTTGCCGGGGGGGATATTGTAATGTATAAAAAGGTAATTTGGGTTTTACTAGTTTGGGTATTGTTCAAGCGGGTACTTTCACTGTAAGTTTTACTTTCCTGTCATACTTGCCACGCGCGCTCTGGAGCTATGTTTTATTTATTTTGTTATTTGTCAAACATCAGGCCGTCGATTCTGAGTTCTTTAGATGTACACGTGTCCCCACGCCCTTGTGTCCCCGGATGTGGGTCATGTCGGTAAATGTGTGTGGTTCGATCAGAGATAAGAGAGAGGAGGAGTTGTGTCTTCGCAGACCACGTGGTGTGGTAAGCGTAAATACTCCCGCACATCGAAAATCGGGGGACTTCATCCACTGGAACTGCTTCATGAGTCCACGCTGATTCTTGTACCCGTCTCCCCTCCCCTCTTCTCATTCTAAATTGTAACTTAATTGTAATGTTCAATAAACCATATTACCTGCCTTAACTCTGAAGCTTACTTGAAATATCTGACGTCTCATATATATATATATACACACATACATATATATATATATACACACACATACATATATATATACACACATACATGTGCCGGCCAATCCATACGTTAAATATCCTCATTCTCTAAGAGCTGTTCGGCAGCTACTGTGCGATGACATGGTGCATTGTCATCCATGAAAAGGAACTGCGGACCCATAGCGCCTCTAAAAAGACGCACATATGGAGGAAGAATCTCGTTACAATAACGGGTCCCGTTGACTGAACCTGCGTCGAAGATGTGAAGGTCTGTACGACTAGCAAGCATGATGCCTCCCCAAACGAGAACACCGCCACCTCCATACCTGTCCCTTTCAATGATGTTCGAGGAATGATTGCAGCTTCCCCGCTCTCTCCAGATGAGTATGCGATGAGAATCGCTACTCAGACTCAATCTGCTCTCATCTGTAAAGAGTACTCGTCCCCATTCATTGTCTCTCCAATTCCGGTGTTCCCGGCACCACAGAGAACGCCTTCTCCGATGGGCAGGCGTTAGAGGTACACACCGTACAGGGCGTCGTGCAAACAGACCACCACCGTGCAGTCTTCTGGCCACGGTAAAACGCGATATCGGTCGTCCAGTCGCCTGTGTCGTGTGTCTAGCGATTTCTCCCGCTGTCTGCCGCCTGTTTCTTCTGGCCTGTAAGGCAATATACCGGTCATCTGCGGGTGTGGTTCCTCGTGGACGACCACTACTAAACCCCCGGATAGCTGTTCCTGTAGTTTGAAATTGTCTCCAAAGTCGTGAAACGATGCTTGGAGCAATTCCGAACTCTGCAGCCACACTTGTCACACTGCGGCCTTCCTCCAACTTCCCAATGATTCGACCTCGGGTAAAAGCATCCAGATGTCGTCTAACAGATTATTATTCGCCATTTCTCGCTGAGGCAGCAACTCGGTGTGATTTTAACTGCTATACGGCGTGCAATGTCTTTGCCAGATATACTGATCTTACACCGACAACATGCTTTATACTACTCAGACACTCCCCCATTACGTCTACATGCATATCTGCGCATGTGCTACCGTACATCACCTTACTTAATCTCCTGATTGGTTTTTCTGTCCGCTCTGCCTCTTCGTTCAGCTGATATGCTAATTTTTCGACTTCGTCCTTAATTTTTGCACACCAGTGTATATATATATATACACACATATTATACATATTATATATATATATACATACATATACCAAGAATATTTACACCAATACTTATTGAATCCTTGTGGACTAACGTAATTTCTCTATTTACAAAAATGATATAGAGCTTTTATTTTTAAACAGAAAGAGAGGCACATTTTATTGACTCGCTATCGCCACAGTGGCTGGAGCAGTGTTCCCAGTTTTATTTGTACAGTGGAATCTGTGTAATGGGACTACCCTTGGGAAGAACAAAACTGGTTACCTTACAAAGGTGGTAAAGTGTGATGGTAGTAAAGCGAAATTGCATTAAAGTTGTCAGTACAGACTAGAGGTCTGTGCCGCTGCACCACGCCGCCGCCGCCGAGCTCTAAGCCGGCGCGCCGACAAAGAACGCCGATTGTATGCCGCAGCGTACAATCGGCATCAGAACTTTTTTTACAGAGCTATCTTGACCCCCCCTCCCTTTTCAAACTTAATTCATATCTTTATTTAAATTTAAAAATAAATCTTTCATTAATTCTTAATATTTCACTTATTATTCAAGCCGTTGGTCCCCAACCGCCGAGACACGGACTGGTCCCGGTGCTCGTATCAAATAGTACCGGGCCGCCAAGGAACATTAAATTCTTCGGAATTTATTTATTTTTGGTATATTTCTGTCGTGTTTGTGCTGATTTATATCTTTGTAACAGAAGAAATATTGTAATTCTTTTAACATTTATCTTTTCTTTTTATTGTTTCTTTAAGATTTCAAGATCATGAATTAAAATTGCAGTCATAAAATACAGAATAAATGTTATTTCCTTAAAACTATTCCAGACAACTCTGCCGGTTGAAATGTCACTTTCTATTATTATTATTATTATTATTATTATTATTATTGTGTAACTGTATTTTATTTTGGAGTCAAGCATGTTTTGGAGTGATGCATGTTTTTAAAAAATCATCTTATTTATTCTCATTTTTACTCAAAAATATATCCATTTTCGCTTAAAAGGTTCATTCAAACTTTACTGATAGCATTACTTCACAAAAAATTCGACTAAATGTTCATTGTTAAAGATTAAAAACTGAATGTATGTTGAAAAATGTGAGGCGGGGCGCCACCGTAAGTTAGCCTTTGTTGAGGGGCGCGACGTTAAAAGGTTCAGAACCGTTGCCTTAGCTTGAAAATGCAGTTTCCTATTCCTATTTTAATTCTGAACTTCTTTCTTTTTCTATTTTAATTAACGGCCGCTTGTTCTTAAAAAAATTTTGTGTAGCCAAAATTTTATGGGCAAGAAACTTCATTTCCGGGCAACCAAAATAATTTCAGTGATTGCCCAATGGACAACCGAAAAAAATCACAAGATTCTATCCCTTATGGTGGGAAATGTTCCGATAAAAACGAACGGTTGGCAGATATGGTATATTCCGTTTTTGAAACCAATGTAAAAGTTTGTCAGAAGTCATTAGTCATGATGTCGAGGCTAGAGGATGACTAGGATGTCGAGGAAACGACCAATGCTCACAATTGCGAACACAGGGAAAATTGTATAAAATTTTTCCCCGCTTAAATGACTAATATTCTTTAATTAACGCATTAGAAGGCAAAATATGCAGAAAGCGAATTCAAAATATGGCTGGATCTGAATTCGGTCTGTAAAAGGTTAACACTAGTAATTTGTAAAAATACCATTTAAATCTGAGTCAAAGGCGTAATTTGATTGCTTTAAAAATCGACTTAAACATTGCTTTATGCCTCAAAAGAACATTATAGGTTTGTAAGGATACATCAGAAGGTTGTGGAGAGAAAAAAACCGCTTAAAAGCAAATGTATCAACTGTACACTGACACCTAAATGTATATCGTGAATGTGCTCTGAGCAATATAAACTTATCCGATTTTGATAAAATCTATTGTTTCAGTTTTTCAGTAGAAATGTTTTAAAAGTGCACTGAAATGGCAGGCTTGTACTCTGGAGCCCCACCACTGTCCGAGAACATAGTGCTCAGAACTGGGAGACGGAAGGGTCCTGGTTCAAACCCGGTCGCGTCCGTCGACCTAACCGATCGGAGTTTTCCGCCGTTTCCTCCGAAATGCTTGTTAGGACACCTTAGAAAGACCCCCCCCCCACGTAGAGCACTCCACACCTCGGCCTAGAGCTCATATGTAGCTACTTGGCCGTAATCCCACAACAACAGAAAATCATACTCAAGACTAGTTTTAGTCTTAAAAAAATCTTTTAATGTCAATTTATACATAGGTGTGTGTGTGTTTGCACGCATACGCTCATTTTCATTATGCTCTTTTTCAAAAAAATTTTCACGCCGCGGCGCGCCGCCGCCGCCGGGTGTCTGAGGTCGTTACGCCGCCGGCGTGAATTTCCGTGCGGCGCAGACCTCTACTACAGACGGACGATCTCTTTACCAAAGTGGTCATTTTAGAAGGTTCCACCATATTTGAATGGACGACGGCATACTGATACGGGGAAAAAATCTTCCGTTGCTCTCTCCATTTTATAAGGGGCGGAGTTTGCGGTTTAGTGCGGAAATCTTTTATCGGTAAACCCCGAATTGCTATTAAAAAGACGTAAAATTCGCGACGAGAATGCCCTCTTACCCACTGCAGTCACGTTAGATGCAGCAGCAATCAGCATCGGCCTTAAGTGATGCTGAAGCATAGACGAACAATCCAACCCTCCGCAATTTGTACAGCTTTCATTCTTTCAACTGCTCTCATAAGTTGTCCACACCACCCAGACGTATGGGTACAAATCCTCATTATAAAAGTAAAACATATTCTAAGATATCAGACAAAGCGAGTACCTGGCAATGTGTAGCTGGTCTGGTTTTTAAAAAGAGAGCTCAAATTGTAAATAGCAGGTAATAGTGATAATAGTTGTAAATAGCAATTGAGGTTTGTTTACTACAGTCCTCACTGAAAAGGATGGGAATTACTTAAACTGGAAAACTTAATGCCATCCTAAAATGCGAAAATGTATACTGTGAACACTGTATATTGCACGGTGGCTGTGAAATGGGTTCAATATTGCACTCAGCAGTTGTACTCTGTGCACACTAAAATGTTAATGGGTAGGGCCCGCGAACAACAAAATGAATAATTGCCGTTGCTGATTAGCCACGTCTTGTCGTCACTACAGGGGTTAAGGCGACATTTTTCTGGCGAAATTTACGACTTTTAATGGTCATTCGGGATCTATCAACAAAAGATTAATGTGTTAAACTTAAAACACTGTCCCCCAACACAATGGAGAGAACAACGGAACATTTTTTTCCCGTATCAGTCCCGTCGTCCATTGAAACGCATAAAACACGTAGCATATGAGCATCGGATGTAACTTGATCGGTATAGGGCGCACGATAGCTCTGCCCCCCATCCCCTTTCCGAGTTTTCTTCGACGGTTCTTGCAGCAGACAACATACTTATTTAGTTGTGATATACCATGTCTAATTACACATTGGGAGAAAAAGTATTGGGAAATCAATGTATCATCCTAATGAAAAACGGAGCCCCCCCTAGATGATTTCTCTGGATCCGCCCCTGGTTTGATACTAATGATCGTTCGATACTAATGATTTGTGTGAGGAAATACTTAAATGTTTGTGTGATTATTGTTTGTTTATGTGATTATGGCAAAGCTACACTAAGGCGATCTGCCAAGGATGGGGGTGCCTTGGTAGGAGCGCTGGCGTAGCCAGGATTTTGTTTCGGGTTGGGCCAGTAGCGGATTAAGGGGCCTCCCTACGGCCCCTCCTACGGATAAGGGGCCTCCCTACGGCCCCCTACGGATAAAGGGCCTCCGAAATTGCTAGAAAATGTTTAATTTCAGTTTCAAATTTTTTTTAGAAAAACTTATTTTTTTCTTTTTCCCCTCCATCTTTGATGTGCGTGCACTTGCTCATCAAGCATTCGCCACTAAAAAAGGGCCGAATTACTGTCCATTTTATTATGGGGGCACCCAGTGGGCGGACTTCCTATGAAGGGAAAGAGATGGACAAATTAAATAATCGTGGGGCCCAGGATTATTAAGAGATTTTAAGTTCTAGTCTGAAAAATTCTAGTGACTATACATAAATGTGTCAGCAAGGTATGACTGTATAGGAGGATAGGCCGAAAATTCATTTTTTCGAAATTTTTATACCCTTAGTGTGGAAAGTATGTGGTTAGTGGTCCTTATTAACCAAACAGAAAGCGGACTCTGCCAGAGAAAATCTTCAGCCTGCGCATTCAACTCAAAATTTTAGATTTTCACTTAAAAATCTGAAATTTTCAAAAAAATTTCTAGACGTTCCTAGACATTTACAAAACTATTCCATGGTCGGAAGTGCTCGGAAAGAGTAGTATAACATCTAGTATTAACTGTTTTTTATGGCTGAATTCCTACAAAAGCTCTGAAAATTTAGCAAAAATCACCAAAAGTAGCATGTTTCAAATGTTTTCGCTAGCAGAGTGGTAAGTGCAAGAAGTGAAGAAACAGGAAAATTTTATAGGCGGAAGAAGTAAGAGGAGTACTTTTCTATAATCAAAGAGCCTGGTTCAGTTTACTTGACCCACGTTTCTCCTGATGAAAGCGATGCGGGTGGAGCTGCCTCAGCTGTAAATAACAAGTTCATTCGAGAATGTATAGAGGTGACTGAACTCACCTGCATTGGGTCCAACTGCGAAAGAAAGAACACTTTCTTACATGTCGACGTTACTCGTCTTTCAGTAGAGACAACGACCGCAGCAATGGATTACTTGCCAGCTACATTCCAGTGAATTGGTGTTAAGGCATCTATTTGAATAAAAAACAACGGGAAGACATCAGGGCCAAAAGCTTTTCTCGGAGAAATAAGTAAACAGCCTTCTACTTGCCACAACCAAGAAGACGTTGAATTTGAAAGTACTGAAGCATCACTACCTGAGATAGTTTACTAAGCAAAGATCAGGTTTATCTTTACAGATTTTATCAGGCTGTATCAAGTGATTGTTGCTCAAACCATGAGGCCGAGTCAATTGCTCGACCTATACACCAACCTCGATGGTTGACTCTTACTTGACGCATAGTGAGAAACAACATATCTACTAAAAGTCCATCCCCAGAATTAAAGGCATTGGCAGAATTCGTCGTCAAAGTTTATGCCCCCATGTGGTTTGAGATTAAGTGCAAAGTAACGGTAAAAATACTGCAAAGAACTTTTGGCTGACAATTAAAAAAAATAAATTATTTACCTGAAGATCTTAAGAAGTTTCTTTACGTGGGACTCGAACGTCATACCTTCTGGAAACATCCAAAAAACATACTAGTCAATATGTTGGTAGACATGTAACAAGATGTTCGGCAGCAAGCATCCAAATGAATCCTGGAAGCAAGGGTGATGCTCAGTAAACCGGTAAGGAAAGCGTTCCGGAAGTTTACACCACCAAAGATAAATTCCAATGCTAAAGAATACACCGATTTAGTAATTTGAAAGAAAGAGATGATGTCACCTCCAATTGTTGATAGCCTTACCAAAGAGGATCTATAAAATCATCGCGGAAAATGAAGATTCATTGAAAAAGCTCCAGCTATTCTTCGACTTATCTTTGCCATAAAGAAGCAGTCGAACGATGTGTTGAAGACGTGACAGCAGCGCCTCCACTGCTGTGAATGGAAGAGACGCTCACAACGGCTATATCCGGGAACGACTGAAAGATCAGCATGTGATGCTAAGGTCTGAGAGCAAGTCCGATTTTAGGATTTTGGCTAATTTAGTCTAACGGTCGGCCCTCGATTTGCAGCCACCTCCTCGCGGTGTGGGCTGGATAGTCGATTATTTGATGAACCGAGGGCTGCAGTTGCTCCTTCTCTACTCAAACACGAAACAGAGTAAACATTTATTGAAAAGTAACGAAATAAAAGCACATACCACCGACTTAATACGTCAAGCCCATAACTGGTAAAAATTTCGCTATATTTGGTGATTTTTGTTGAATTTTCAGAGCCTTTTGAAGAACTCAGACATACCAAAACAGGCAATTCTAATTATTATATAATCCTTTCCAAGCGTTTTCGACCGTGGAATGTTTTTGCAAATGTCTAAGAACTAAAATATTTTTTCAGATTTTCACATTTTTAAGCAAAAACTCAAAATTTTGAGTTGAATGCGCAGGCTTAAGGCTATGTCTGATAGAGTGCGCTTTCTTTTCTGTTAATAAGGACCACTAACCGCACACTTTCCATACAAAGGGTATAGCAATTTCGAAAAAAATGAATTTTCAGCCCACACTACAGTATAGGGTCGCTAACCCCCCTCCCCTAGAGTTTTAGTGTATTGTCTAGGATGTAAACAAAACTGCACCAAAAAGCAAAATCAGAAATTAAATTGTTACAAGTGTGAAATTTGCCCCGCTCTAGACAATTTATTTGAAGTCCCTCCCCCCCATTAAGTTTTTTTCCGTGGGTCCCAGGATTATTAAGAGAGTAAGATCCAATCTTAAAAACTCTAGTGACTATACCTATATATGGATCAGCAACTTATGACTGTATAGAGGCTCCCGAGCAGTGCTTAGGTCCTCTTAATGTCTTAGTCGGGATCTGTATGTAAATTATTTTTTACATAGAAGATCTTTTTTATAATCAAAATGTTGAAAAGCCTCAAAAGTTTTGCACGATTCTTTTCATTCCATGGCGAAATTATTTCCACGATACTCAAAATGAATGACCGATGAAAACTTTTTAGAGAACTGTCCAAGATAAGCAAGGATTTTCTAGAAACACTTAGCACCTTTCTACCACAGACAATTGTGTCATTACATGATTGGGGTCCTTACATTAGCTATTACCCTGTAGCAGCTACCACGTCTAATTTTAAGGTGTGTGAATAAGGTTTTGGACTGTGGATACAAGCTTTACTAGTACGGGTGCTGGTGTTTCACTTATCTTCCAACCAGCACACCGTCTATACTTGATTCAGATAACTTAAAGCAGGGACTTTAAAATGAGCACACATTCATTGTTAAAACTAGGAAACTTTATTAACTAAGAACAGGTATAAAAGTGAACATCGTGAAGTTAAAACATTGTTAATTAAAACAAAGTGAAACGTTAAAATGCATATTGTTGAAAGAGGAAGCTGCAGCTTGCTGCGCACGATGACTGACTGATGATAGGTTCTTGTAGGAGTGCCCTAGGCACTAGGCCTTTAACTCCAGTATGTAAGATATTTTCTGTCTCGTAATGAGTCCCCAAACAGGACGGGTTGAGATGAATATCAGTCAAGTACAGTAAGAAGTGATCTGCATGAACAGCCCGGCCAATAGGATGTTAGTAGGGAAAGGGTTTTTTATTTTTTATTTAATTTAATTTTAAAAGCCGCAGTATGAAGTATGTTATTGTGGAGGATCAAATATGTCAAGATATGGAGAGCATTTGGCGAGAACCGCCTTCGGTCTTTTGCTGTTAGATGGATCACGAAAGTCGTAATCCGGAAATTCGGCAAGAATGTCGTTATTGATACTGGATATATTATCGTAAAAGTTGACGGCAAGTCTGTGGATTGTGTGCTTAATCGGCTCAATGGCCAGGTCATTTTGAATCGTAGTGTTTCTTAGGAAGTGGTTTCCTTTACGGATTTTTTTAAGTATTGCACTTTGTTTAGCTTGCAGGGATTTCATGTGCGATTTAGCTGCAAAAGCCCATACGGGGGCTGCGTAAGTAGCGATAGGCCTGATCATTGTTTTGTAAATGAGCGTTTTGTTTTGCTTGCTGAGTTTTTTGAATAAAGTATAGGAGCAATCTTTTTGGCGGCAGCCGCCATGCGGTTTCTAATTTTAGTAATGTGTGGTTTCCATGTGAGTGACCTGTCCAATGTAATTCCCAGATAAGTGGCAGTGTTACTCCATGGGACGACATTGTTGTTTACGTATATGCGGGGAGGGTTATGTTTTCTTGAGAAGTGAATTGCTTGGCATTTGTCGGAGTTTAGTTTAATTTTCCAGGTATCGAGCCAGGTTTCGAGAGCGTCAATATGTGCTTGAATGCATCTTGAGAGTACTGTGGGGTGATGAGCTCTGCAAATAATCGCCGTGTCGTCGGCGAACAGAGCAAGTGTGGTGTACGGATTTCTAGGGATATCGTTGACGTACAAGTTAAACAGTGTAGGTCCCAGGATTGATCCTTGGGGAACACCACTATTTATAGGAGTGCGGTTAGAATGAGTATTGTTTACACGAACCATAAATGTACGGTCAGAAAGGTAATTATGAATTAAGTGAATTAGAGAGTCTGGCATGCCGATTTGTATGAGCTTGTACATGAGGCCTGTATGGTATACTTTGTCAAACGCTTTTGATATGTCTAGGAGGAGAATACCGACTTCCTCTTTTTCTTTCATTGCTTCAGCGATATGTTCTGTGACTCTAAGGAGTTGATGAGTCGTACTGTGTTGTTCTCTAAATCCAAATTGTTCGGGAATAATAATGTTGTTTCGAGTGAGGTGTTCTTGAATGCGATGGAGTATGACTCTCTCCGCTAATTTACTTAAGGCGCTTAATAAACTAATCGGTCTGTACGAGCTAGGTGAGGTGCTGCTTTGATTTGGCTTGGGTATAGGACAGACGATTGATGTTTTCCAGGCTTTTGGGAAGTATTTTAATTTGAGTATGTGGTTAATCAACGAGGTCAGGAAAATGAGGGTACGTGCAGGCATATTTCTTAGCATGACGTTACTAATTTTGTCGCTGCCTGGACATTTTTTAATTAACAGTTTTTTAATTATCATAACCAGCTCCGTCGGTTTTGTGGGGGAGATTTCAGTTGTATAAGGAGTGCGAAGGAAATTATCGACAGTCTCCTTTATATGGTAATCCGTAGTTGGGTCCACTGCAATGTTTTCGTGGAGGCTAAATTGCTTTTCATATGTTCTAGCCAGTGTATTTGCTTTATCGTAGTCGGTTAAGGCGTAACTGCTGCCTTCTTTGAGGGGAGGGATATGCGATTTTTGGTTTTTTAGTTTTTTCAGTGCCTTCCACACTGAACTGTCTTCGGGGTTAAGGCTAGTGATAAAATTTTCCCAGTTTTCATTTGAATGGGCTCGTAGTAGTACTCTAGTTTCAGCTCTTATTTTGTGATAGTTTTGCCTGTCTATGGGACTACGAGTGCTTTGGTATAATTTCCTGGCAGTATTACGCTGCCTAATTTTTTCTTTAATGTGAGGAGGGAGTTTGATAGCTCCGTTGTTTTTGACCGGTTCAGATGAATTGTAGTAAGCGGACGTTATTATATCCGTGATGCGAGTAGTCTCGCGTTCAATGTCTTCAGTATTTTGGATGTCAGGAAGGAAAATAGGTGCGCTTAGCAGTCGGTTCGTGTAGTCTATCCAGTTTGTTTTAAAGTGAACATTCTGAGGATGCCGAGCAATGTTTAAGTTAATGTCAAATTGCACTGGGAGATGATCGGAGTCAAACCGCTGTAGCACAGAGCTTTGGATTGTTTGATTCATGTTTTTGTATATAGCAAGGTCTATTATGGACGATGATCCGTTAGTGGCGTAATGAATAGGAAGGGGTGGAACAGCCATACGTATGTTGTTATTGATCATGAATTTTAGTAGAGATGTGCCGAAGGGACAGTTGTATTTGGAGTCCCATGCGAAATGGTGAGCGTTAAAGTCACCAGCTATAACATTTGCTTCGCAGTAATTGAATATGTTGTGAATGTCTTTAGTCGGAAAAGGATGTCCGTGCCTGACGTATGCAGATGTCAGCATTATGTGTTTTTGAGGGTCACCAGTAATAATTATGGAGTTTGCTTCAAGTATTTCGTGAGTTAAGTCAGTTACAGGATAGTGTGGTATGTCATTTTTTACGTAGATGGCAGTGCCACCATTTGTACGACTACATTGGCGGTCGTTTCTGTACAGTATGTAATTAGGGATGTTATACCTTATGTGTTTTTTTAGTTTGGTTTCTTGCAATAAAATAACATCGTACTCACCTTACGATAAGAAGTTTCTTAACTCACTAATTTTTTGGTGAAGACTATTTGCGTTCCAGTATAGAACGCGCAAGAAGTTTTTGGTTGTGCTAACCATTGATAGATTGGATAAAGTACTTTTGAGTGAGCTCCATAATAATACAAAGTTGTTCAATGGGCTCAGTATGTTAGGTAATTTTAGAAGAAAGCTCTTTAAAGTAGTTAACGATTTTAGTTATGTCTATGATCTTAGATATCTCTTTGATAGATTTCGTGATATCCATAAAGTTTGTAAAGTATGTGTGCGTTTCAGGAGCTTTCATTGTGTTCGGTTGTGGTTTTTCTGGAAGCTGTTTTTTAGCTTCGCTTTGGTGTTTCCAAGGTCGCTTTTTAGGTTTGTGTACGGGTTTTGTAGAAGGTTCTTCGTCCTCCGACATTTCGCTGAATTCATCGGCGGTTATGATTTGAGTAGTAGGTGGAGGTTCTACGTTATTATTGCTGGAAGTACTTGCCAGGTTTTGTAGAGCGTAGCAGTGATCTTCTTCCTGGGGTTTGGTTAATGGTGGTTTCTCCCACGCTGACACTTTAGGGGTGGGGGCAGGCATAAATGTTTGTAGGTTATTTAGTATGTTTGCTTGGACGTTTTGTTTGGTTTTGATTTCGCTAACAGCGCCTGGGTGTTTACTTCTGTTTGCAGGATTTTTTGGACATCCCCGATAATTTGCGGGGTGGGTGCCAGTACAGTTAGCACATTTAAAGAACTCCTGCCCTCGGGTAGGACAGCTACGGACCAAATGGGGCTCCCCACATTTTAGACACTTGGGGTTAGGGAACATGTCATGGACGAGTGTCCGTAGGCTTGGCAGTTATAACACTGACGTATTTTTGGCTTTCGGTAGTCTTCAACAGTAATATCAAGCCAGTAGTATTTTCTAAGATTATAGATATCCGCGTGGTTTGGCGTGGGTTTAAGTGAGATGAGAAATATGTCAAGGGGTTTTTTGGTTTTCCTGTTTGTTAAGTATGTTATGCTTAGGGGTTCAAATTTGTGTTCCCGCAGATAGTCGTCGATATCCTGGGAAGGTGTATTTGATTTGATGCCTTTTATGATGATTTTGCGTGGTCTAAGCTCTCTAGGGTCCATTGACTGGAATCCGATATTATTTTCACTGAGGTATGTTTGGAGAGAGCGAAATTTGTTAGGGTCCTTAAGGGTTATTTTAACGTACTCTCCGGCTATTTTAGCATCAAAGTCGGTTTTTAGGAGGTCATTTATTTTACCCAATTGTTCAATAATGTTTGTTTTAATTTCACAATAGACTACGATGTTCGCATTCTTTTTAGTGAGACTGTTCTGAGTTACGCTACTTTCTTGAGCATGACTCTCGACTTCAATATTAGATTGGACGTCGTCCATATCACTGGTGTGTAAGTTTTCAGATAAATCATGATTGTCATGAGTTTCAGCTGTATGACTAATTTCTATTATGGCGCATTTAGCAGACGGGAGTTCATTGTTGTTAGTAGTTTTACGCTTGTTAGCGGTACGAAAACTTTTAATGTTTAAGCTAATTCCAGTCTTGCTCAAGATTTTGTCGACAGTTTTCTTACAGGTACTATAATAATATCGGAAACCTTGCGTTTCTGTTATGTTTTCAAGTAAAGGGGATTGAATGAGGCTGGTAACTGAATCATGCAGATCACTTACCTCCGCAAGTATGGGGTCTTGTGCTTTCCTCTTCTCGTCCAGGAAGTTCAGATAATCCATAATTAATTGGTAGTTGTCACAGTTTGTAGCATTATATCTCTGGTTGAAGGTGCTTGCATACAGCATCAGTGGACCGAGGTCCACTGTAGAGGTGGTATTGGTCGGTGTTGGCTGTGCCATACTTGGTGGGTTTACACACCAGCACAGCTAAGTAGTATAGTGACGATTTATGCGAGTTTTAAAATAAGTAAGAAGTTTTAAAATAAAGGAGACACTATTCGTGTCAAATACCAGTCACTGTGGTTTTAACAAAAGAAAATGCGTAATATTAATTACATATTAGTACGTTCAGACCGATAAAAGTCCTGATATTGTCAACGAGAAGCTGACCAGCTCTTTCTGTCGGAGAATGATCTCGTATCAACCCAGCACGCGTAACACCAGGGACACTTTCTTTATAGTAGTCAAACAATCGTGTTTTGATCACGTGACAGCGCGATAGGTTTGTTCATTTATTTGCCAGGAGAGGACAGCTCGCGTCACTGAATGTGTGTCGCTTAGAGCTACATATACGTCCTCTCGGAATTTCCCGCCACAAATTGGAACCTCATCAGAAGGGGGGGCTTCTGATATTGGCACCCCTCGGAAACTGCTAGCGACCGCCGAGAGGACTTTCGGAACCACGGATTTAACGTGCACGTACACCGCATATACACGGTGGCCTTTAGTGGTACGCCGGTATCGAACCCACAACCTTCAGGTTACGAGTCCAACGTCTTAACCACTGGGCTACCGCGGCCCAGTGCGCACGATGTCGCAGCAGCACTTGCTTATATACGCTCGTGCTCATAAACAAGGCAGCACGAGCACGGTTGAGTTGTCTCTGCAGATCCTGACCAACGTCACCACTCGTTAATTCTGCTGTGGCTTTCACAATCGGCGGCAAGGCAGGAAATTTGCCCGACACTCTGCCACCGCAGTACCCCCTTCCCAGTGGAACGTTACTGCTTCAGGTCTACTTGGTGTACCTGAAATGAACTCTGCGGCCTGATCGGGAAAGTCTTACTGGTGTTGCTGGGAGAGGCAAAGCTTTTGTGCTTGATTCCTGTTTCGGCTCAGACTGCTTGCTGCTGAGCAACGGTGGCTGCTGTTCTTGCACAATATACGCCGGTTTCAACCTGTCGATAGAGACGAAAATGTCCTTGTTATCTTTTTGGACAGTGAAAACCTTTTCTGACCTGTCCAATACCGGGTACGGTCCATCAGACGGTGGCTTCAGTGGAGGTTGCACAGCATCATGTCGCACGAAAACATGAGTGCAGTTATCCAAATCTTGCGGAATGAAAGTTCTGCTTCGAGTACCATGGTTGCTTGTCTTAGAAGGCGAAATGGCGCTCATAATCTCTTTCAGCTGACGGACGAAGTCTGCAGCGTTGACGTCGACGCTGGTGGATGTGAAAAATTCCCCTGGCAACCGTAAGGGAACGCCATACACCAGTTCCGCGGTAGAAGCCTTGATCGACTCTCGGAACGCAGCACGCAGTCCAAGCAATGCTGTAGGAAGGACGTCCGTCCAACGATCGGCAAATCTAGGATCTGTAAGATGGGCTTTAAGAGAAGCCTTCCAGGTCCTATGCCAGTTTTCCACAAGACCATTAGACTGGCGGTGATAGGCGGTGGTATGAATGTGTTTTGCACCCAATAATTGTGTAAATGAGGGAAATAGGCGGGACTCCAACTGTCTTCCCTGGTCGGAAGTAACTCTACTGGGTACACCGAAACGAGCAATCCAGTGTGTATAAAAATTCCTAGCCACTGTCTCAGCGGAAATATCGGAAACTGGACAAGCTTCAACCCAACGAGTGTACCTATCAATCATTGTTACACAATATGTATAACCACGAGAAGGCGGAAGTGGGCCGACCAGATCGATGTGCACATGGTCAAATCTCCTGTCGGGTACTTCGATTTTACCCGCGGGGCTAGTAATGTGTTTGTGGATTTTAGCTCTTTGACAGGGTATACAAGCTCGCGTCCACCGCGTTACATCCGCTTTAATGGAATTCCAGACAAATCGTGCTGTTACTAATTGAATGGATGCTCTCACACCAGGATGTGCCAGGTTGTGAAGCATCTCAAAAGCAGTTTGCCTGAATTGAGAAGGGATGTAAGGGCGCGCAGTTTCGCCCGATACATCGCACATTAACTGAATATCAGAGTCTGGCAGGTTAAATTTTTTTTAGATTTAACCCAGTTTCTGAATTTAGCAAGTTTCGTAATTCAGTATCAGTTTCCTGTGCACGTGCAATTTCAGCATAGTCCAAAACGCTAGGCATTTGGATCGCCTCGATTCTAGACAGCATATCAGCGGGTGTATTCTCTAACCCCTTTACGTACTGTATGTCAAGTACTACACTGTTCAATTAGGTCTAAATGTCTCAATTGACGGGGCGCGCATTTGTCTGGTTTCTGCCTAAATGCAAATGTTAGAGGCCTGTGATCTGTGAAAATCACAAAATGGCGACCTTTTAACATGTGTTTAAAATGTTTTATGGCAGAGTAGATCGCATAAAGCTCCCGATCAAAAGTGGACCATTTTTGTTGAGCTGGGGAGAGTTTTGCTGAGAAGAATGCAAGGGGCTCGCATTCAAGAGCATTTGACCCTTTTTTGTACTGGTTCAGGGTTGCGCCCACTGCTACGTCGCTTGCGTCACAAAAAAGCAGCAATTGGGCCTCGGGGTCGGGATGTGCCAGCAGCGCAGCATTAGCCAACTGTTGTTTTCAGTGCTCGAATGCTGCTATTTGTGTCTCGTTCCACTCAAGTTTGGAGGATTTTTGTTTTTAACGCCTTTAAGCATTTCATTTAGCGGAGCCTGCATGTGTGCGGCCTGCTTTATGCTACGCCTATAATAATTAAGTAAACCCAAGAAACGTTGGAGTTGCTTTACAGTTTGCGGCAACGGACAATCCAGAATAGGTTTGACTTTGTCGGGAAGGGGTCTAATAACACTTTTATTCACCAGATATCAGAGAAAAGGGAGTTCAGGGACTCCAAAAACGCATTTATCTAAATTTATACGAATTCCGTAGTTTGTTAAGCGCTCAAATACCTTTTCAAGGTGCAGCTTGTGTTCCGGTTCGGAACTGCTTGCTATTAGGATATCGTCTAAATATGCGAATGTGAAATCGAGACCTCGCAAGACCTCGTCTATAAACCTCTGGAAAGTTTGTGCCGCATTAGCCAAACCGAAAGGGGTAAATAAAAATTCATATATCCCGAAGGGTGTAGTGATTGCTGTTTTGTGTACGTCGTCCGGGTGGACGGGAATTTGATGATAGGCCCTCACTAAGTCAACTTTTTAAAAAATTGTTTTATTATGTAGCTGACTTGAGAAATCTTGAATATGTGGCAGCGGGTACCTATCTGGTACAGTGATTCTGTTAAGAGCTCTATAATCTTCTGTTGTGCGGAAATCTACCTGATGCTTTAGGTACTAAATGTAGTGGGCAAGACCAGTTTGACGTACTAGGTCTACATATACCCTGTTCCAACATGTATTCAAACTCTTTTTTAGCGATTTTTAATTTTAAAGGGTGTAACCTTCGCGGCCTAGAAAAAAACAGGTTGCCCGTTTGAAATAATTCGGTGAACAGTATTATGTTTAATAACCCTCTTGGAAGGGTATGGGCGAATCACCTCATTGTACTTTTCCAAGATTTCTCTGTATGAGGAGTTACTAGCAATTAAAGTTACACGGTATTTATCATTCACGGGTTTACCTGTAGTTGTCAAGTTCGTGAGGCTATCACGAAGACGAGCATTCTTTACGTCTATCAGCAAGAAAAAGTGCTTAAGAAAATCAGCACCTATGATTGGTTTGGTTACATCGGCAATTACAAAGTGCCATGAAAACTTTCTGCGAAAGCTCAAACTTAAGGTGAGCAATTTGACCCCGTACGTTTTGATCGGAGATCCACTACCCGAATATAAAGTAATATTGTTAGTGGCATTTCTCAACGACGAAAAACTCGATCGTGGCACGACACAAACATCACTACCACTGTCAACTAGGTATGTTAAGTTTGTCATAGGGTCGCGCACAAAGAGGCGGCTTTTGTTGCTGACTTTGAAATCGCATTGCGCCAGGTAATGCGATCTCACTGCTCGTTTCCCGATTTTTTAAATAAACAAGGGGATTTGCAACGTTTAGCCGCACTGCCGAACTTAAAGTGATACCAACACCTATCATGGATTTTCTGTCGGCTGTTTGAGTGCTGTCTACGGGAAGGGCTCCTATGCTGAGAACTGTATCTGTGGCGGGGTCGGGAAAGACGTTCGTCTTTCTTGGTTAATTCAGAGATTTGGGTTTGTAGCTGACTGATTTCAGGGGAAACAGTTGCTTTATCAGTTTGCAGTAAGCCGACAGTGCCTGCAGTGGTTTCATGGATTTTGTCCGCCATTATGGCTAATTTCTCCAAAGTATCGTCGGAGATAGACAAAATTGTCTGCATTTGTAATGGTAGACGTTGTAACCACAGAGTTTTAAGGCATTTGTCGTCAAAACCTGTGCCTCCAAACTGTGTCATTCGCCGGAGTAACTGAGACGGCTTATCGTCCCCCAAAATCAGCTCTGAAAGTAACGTTTCTAGTCAACGTTGTTCAGAGTCCGAAAAGTCCGCAATCAACCTTTTTTTAAGTGTTTCGTATTTGTCACCCCCCGGAGGTTGCATAACTATGTCGCTAACATATGACAGCACCTCTGAATTTAATGCAGAAATAATTGAGTAGTACTTGGTATTATCTTGTGTAATACCCGAAATCACAAACTGCGCCTCAATGTTTGCGAACCATAATTCTGGGTGTTTTTCCCAAAAGGGAGGTAGTTTTAAGCCAACCTAGTGATGTGCCATTCGAATGATTTCCATAATCGATTAATCGATTTCGATTATTGCCAATAATCGAGTAATCGAACAGTGAATATTCGGGATTTCACTATTCGAGTAGTATTCACGATTAATCGCGAGTACTCGTTTCACTCGATAGTATTCACTACCCGATATACTCGATATACTCGTTTCCCTATTCGAGCAGTATTCACTACTCGTTTCACTCGGTTCACTCGATAGTATTCACTACTCGTTTTACTCGGTTCACTCGATAGTATTCACTACTCGTTATACTCGATATACTCGTTTCACTATTCGAGTACTATTCACGATTAATAGCGAGTACTCGTTTTACCGATGCTATTCGAATGCTATGTGCTCAGCGATGGGTTTTAAGAATTAGATTAGCTCCAATGAATTGATGATTGAACTTTTTTGAATTTAATGGCTTTAAATGATCGTGCAGTAGCAGATGCAGGATGCAATAATAGATTTGTTCTTTTTTCTTTGAGTTCGCGGATTTGGATTTTGGATATTGATTTTTGTGTTAAAATAGAATATATACAGATTAGAGATGAGACGGGCTAAGCCCGAGCCCGAGCCCACGCATAATAATTCATGATTGATTTCGGGCTCGGGGTCGTGAAAAATTCCTCCTTTGTTGAACATACTCCTTGTAACAGATTTTAAAAAGTGATTCATGGGGAAAATAAACGTACTTATTTACTTATTTAAAAAAAAACAGTACGGGTGCCTAGAAGGTGCGTGAAGCTCTTCGGGTATTTCAGAACGATGGCTTATATTGCTTAGCTAGTCATGAGATCGGACATCATTTGATAAACTGATAAACATGTATATACAGAATTAGACAGTACATTAAAAGTTTGCAACTAGGGGCGCGTTCGATACCGGTAGCACCGGTGCATAACCAGCCGGTGAATTATCGAGCGGGCCCTATATTTGTCTAATTTGCACAAACGGCAAAATTTATGGGATTCTAGCAAAGAGTTGAATTGAATTTATCTTTAGCTGAACTTTAGGGTTCGGGCTCCGACTTAAATAATATTGCTCGGGCTTGGGCGGGCTCGGATTAAAAGTCCTCGGCCTCGGGCAGGCTCAGGCTTCAAAATATGAACCCGAACTCATCTCTAATATATATATCGAAGTTGCAATCATCTTAGAGTCTTAATGGTGTCTGGGTACTTACTTTACACGTGACTATCACTTATAGACAACTACTTTTGCTGTTTAGTTTTAAATAGTACGCTTCTCATATACGCATGTTTCTATTATTGATACTGGATCGCGGTGTGGTGTTACTTTCTCTCACTCCCACATACTATCCGTGAATAGTTGGGTTGTTAATTGCTGTTTTTTTTTTTTACTTTCTTGCTTTCTTTTTTTTATTTTTTTCGTCGTCATTCGTTGATTAGGGCTGGGCCAAAAATTGATAAATACCGACAAATTGGTTTTATTTCAACATCAGATATTCGATATTCCCATTTTCATTTCAGTGAAATCTCGAATTCGATAAAGTTCATCAAAGGCATCAAATCTATATGTATGGTTTATTAGCCTAATTATCATAATTAATTAACGTATATCTCGGAAACTATCCATCGGAGCGCGTTTTTATTGATTCTCGACCCCCCCTAGACTCTACACTCCCATCGTTACATAAAATTTCGAATGCTTTGACACCAAACTTAACCTTTTAATCTTACAGGCCCAGGGGGTCATACGAACCTCCCCTGTATTCAATTTCGGCATTTTAAAAGCTAGCCGCCTCCGACGGCATCACCAAAGCCTGGAAACCATCTCATAGCCGATTTCTACATGTTTGCAGTCCTTTTAGGCCTCAAACATGGTTAATTAGTTTAATTACCATAATTAATTAACGTATTTCTCGGAAACTAACCATTGGAGCGCGTTTTTATCGATTCTCGACCCCCCCCCCATTAGAAACACCCATCGTTACATAAAATTTCGAATGCTTTGACACCAAAATTAACCTTTTAATCTTACAGGCCCAGGGGGTCATACGAAGCTCCCCTGTATTCAATTTCGGCATTTTAAAAGCTAGCCGCCTCCGACGGCATCACCAAAGCCTGGAAACCGTCTCAGAGCCGATTTCTACATGTTTGCAGTCCTTTTAGGCCTCAAACATGGTTAATTAGTTTAATTACCATAATTAATTAACGTATTTCTCGGAAACTAACCATCGGAGCGCGTTTTTATTGATTCTCGACCCCCCCTCCTTAGAAACACCCATCGTTACATAAAATTTCGAATGCTTTGACACCAAACTTAACCTTTTAATCTTACAGGGCCAGGGGGTCATACGAAGCGCCCCTGTATTTTCATTTCGGGCAGTTTAAACACTAGCTTTAAATGAGCGCTATCACAACTTGAATTATTTTTGGGGTAGAAACAGTATTAAGATAAAAGAAACAAGCTGTGGTACAATAGGCCAAGTTTTGGTATAATTGGGAAAACCACTTTACTGCGGGTCCTCGAAGTCGTTTTTCTCAGAAGCAAAATTTTATTATAAAGTCATTCTACCCCTGGACCCTTCAAATATTAATTTTAATTAAATAGAGTACCAGCAATTATTCATTAAAATCTATTTTAATTAATTTTTGAATATAGCATGTGGTTTTACGGTTTGTTTATTTGATTGGTTGCATTTCAAAAATACTGAAATTAAGTGTGAAAAATATCGATATATCGTGATATCTCGATATAAGATGGTATCGATATCGATATATTAAATTCCAATATCGTCCAGCCCTAGGTAGGACCAAGGGCGTAGCCAGGATTTTCATTAAGGGGGGAGGCAGGACATGGAGTCTAACCGGAGAATGCCCGGTTTGTCATAATCAGACACTATGACTAGCTCATTTTAGGGGGGGGCAGCTGACCCCCCTGGGTAGGACCATTACCTACCTATATGGTAGGACGGTATTGTGCTTGAAATGGATGAAATGCCCCTAAAACTGCCACTGACCGCAATGTGTTGGAAATCTTGAGTGTTCCTGTAGCAGAACTATAAATGAAAAAGACACTTTTTTTGATGGAGAAATTCATTTGTAATCCTTAACAGCATATATCATTTCATACGCTTTAATGAATTACGGCGCATAGAGCGTAATGTATTTAGAAACTTTTGGGCGGACCTGTAGATAACTACCGAGTCGAATTTGACCAAAAGGGGAGGCTCACAACTACATGCCACAACAATCCTAAATATAAAGTTTCAACATTCTACGACCAATAATTTTTGAGATATGCGAGTTACATACATACGTACGTACGTATAGACGGCATGGAAAAACTGGTCAAAATAGACTCGTTGTTGGTCAAATTGGGTGTCAGACGCATTTATATGAACGTGCATGCTAGCGTACGAGATGCATTGAAAAAATTCTTAAAAGTAAATTTAGCGGCAGTCAAAATCTGTTTTTTCGGCGAAATTTGCTCTCCGAAATTTTTCGGGATTACATTACTTCCTTATATTCCGTACAAGGAAGTAAAAATAAATTCATCCAGATCGAAAATAAATATACAATATATAGAATGTATCATGTTACGGGGTATAGTAATCGAACCCTGGACCGAGGCTATGAGTTAATGGAGAACCCACTTTGCCACACTAGTCGTCGAAAATTTCTTTTAACTTGTTTGAGAAATAATTAGGGGCCACCACTCCTTTGTTGCCCCAGGGTCTCCACACTTCTAAATCTGGCACTCTGTATCATAATTCATGACTGAACAGTTGGTTTTCCTTGTTTCATAAAACGCTCCTTTGGAACTGAAATCTACATTAAAATCGCCTACAAAAACTGTTGGACGAATGGTATTCATGGTTAATCGCGATTTCACTATTCGAACAGTGAAGCGATTAATGGTGATTTCGCAATTCGAATTGGATTCCCGATTAACCGTTTTCACAATCCGAACTGTATTCGCGGTTAATTGCGATTACGTTTTCGCTATTAATCGCTTCACTATTCCAACTATACTCACGATTAATCGCGATTAATCGTGAGGAGGCTGAGGGGGCTGCACCCCTCTATTTAATATTTAGCGTGCAATTGAAACTTAGTTAATAAATTGATACACCACTCCCCCCCGCGCGCAGTCCCGATATAAAATCCTGCATCTGCTACTGCATGAGTCCGGATTTTTTAATGAGCTCCTACCGTTAACCGAACAAGTAGTGTATACTATCGAGTGAACCGAGTAAAACGAGTAGTGAATACTATCGAGTGAACCGAGTAAAACGAGTAGTGAATACTATCGAGTGAACCGAGTGAAACGAGTAGTGAATACTATCGAGTGAATCGAGTGAAACGAGTAGTGAATATTACTCGAATAGGAAACGAGTACTTGCGATTAATCGTGAATACTACTCGAATAGTGAAACGAGTATATCGAGTAATAGAGGATATCGAGTGAACGAGTAATTCGCGAGTACTCGTTTCACTGATGCTATTCGAATGCTATGTGCTGGGCGTTCGAATAAATTTTTCGAAATAGATAGATTCGAATGGATATAATAATCGATTACTCGATTAATTTCATTCATTCATGCCCATCACTAAGCCAACCTTATGTGTTTCAGCCACCGCTTGTTCCCCGTCACCTGGCATAGTAGGAAAATTTTGAAATTCAGCTCACCTTCCAAACTTGATCAAACAGCAGGCAGAACCTTTACTAAAAGATGACAGTCCCCTGTAGTTCGCAGAAATCTGACCTCCAGAACATCAGCAGAAATTCACCTTGATAGACTTCAGTACGTGGCACTCCATAGTTTTTGGCAGTCTAAGTTGCTTCAAAATGCACGACTGGGGGTCATCATTTCTTTCCGACGAACACAGACGTACAGCCACTTCGGCGCTTTTCAAGGACTTGTAGAAACTTTGTAGAAACGACGGGTCACCACTACGGGTGCTGTGCTGGGCGTTCGAATAAATTTTTCGAAATAGATAGATTCGAATGGATATAATAATCGATTACTCGATTAATTTCATTCATTCATGCCCATCACTAAGCCAACCTTATGTGTTTCAGCCACCGCTTGTTCCCCGTCACCTGGCATAGTAGGAAAATTTTGAAATTCAGCTCACCTTCCAAACTTGATCAAACAGCAGGCAGAACCTTTACTAAAAGATGACAGTCCCCTGTAGTTCGCAGAAATCTGACCTCCAGAACATCAGCAGAAATTCACCTTGATAGACTTCAGTACGTGGCACTCCATAGTTTTTGGCAGTCTAAGTTGCTTCAAAATGCACGACTGGGGGTCATCATTTCTTTCCGACGAACACAGACGTACAGCCACTTCGGCGCTTTTCAAGGACTTGTAGAAACTTTGTAGAAACGACGGGTCACCACTACGGGTGCTGGTGTTTCGCTTATCTTCCAACCAGCACACCGTCTATACTTGATTCAGATAACTTAAAGCAGGGACTTTAATATGAGCACACATTCATTGTTAAAACTAGGAAACTTTATTAACTAAGAACAGGTTAAAAAGTGAACATCGTGAAGTTAAAACATTGTTAATTAAAACAAAGTGAAACGTTAAAATGCATATTGTTGAAAGAGGAAGCTGCAGCTTGCTGTCGCAGCAGCACTTGCTTATATACGCTCGTGATCATAAACAAGGCAGCACGAGCACGGTTGAGTTGTCTCTGCAGATTCTGACCAACGTCACCACTCGTTAATTCTGCTGTGGCTTTCACAATCGGCGGCAAGGCAGGAAATTTGCCCGACACTCTGCCACCGCACTAGCTTATTATAATGGAGTACCGTATTAAAGCCTTTTTGTCCCGAATCTAACTGAGCATCTTCGATTCGTTGTGTTCGTGCCACGAATCACGAATGTCTGAATGTAGTGCACTCTTTTTTTAAGGAACATCTTTTATAGACAAATAATGCTACTTTAGTAACTGAGTAGCAAAAAAGTTCATAAGACACACCTGGAGAATGTGCTATAGATATAGGGAGGCGTGGTGGGGTGGATGCTGGGGTCCCCAATCCTGGAGCCTCAAAATCAATATAACTACTTTTCCCATTTTTTTTTCTACGGGAACACGTCTTTAAATTTGTTTCCGCTGTGGGAGGCAACTAAGAAAACTGATGATAACAAAATCGGGGGATACAGTTTGATGTCGGTGATATGCTGTTTGATGTTGCAGTTATATATCTGTCATCTACATTCAATCAGTATAGCTATTTTCCTTGTAAATTATTTCATTTTTATTTATTTATTTATTTATATATATATATATATATTTTTTTGGGGGGGGGGGGGGGGGTCACTTAGGCTGAGGACAAGGAAATTGTTCGAGGTGTCCATTTTGGGAATTGCTTCAGTATTTTTCCCCAATGTTATTATTATTGTCCTTATCAGTGTTTCTCACAGGATGCTTGATTAATAATCCATTTAATTCCATGCATGCAAGCAGTGGCGGCTCGTCATTAAAAGCCAGAGGGACCTGGCCCCACCGACTAAGCACCATCTAAATCAAAGTATCTTCCTATTATGTAAGGTAGTTCTTTCAATAATTTACCTTCATAAAAAAAATACACGCGTTTTACTCTATTTTAATACTATCCATTAAAAAACGCGCTTAAAAGAGCGATAGTTATACGATTTTACTCCTATCGAAACCATGCATGGACCATGGGCTGGCTTGCCCTGAATTGGGCGTCTCTTCTCTGTTCACCGGGTTGACATATTTGGCATTGAGCACAAAAGCCATACTGACGCGGAATTAACTTGGCATCCAAACGGCTTATTTGGCGCTGCCTTCTGGGCCCAGATCTTCGGGCTCACGCACGGTGAGCTACACGAGCGTACGGGGAAATTTCGGCAATCGGTAGCTATTGGCGAAATTTTCCGCTTAGGAGGAAATCATTTTTTATTTGCGTGATCGTATTTTTGCAGTGCAGTCAGATATTTTTCTGTTTTGTTTTCTTGATTTACGAAAAGCGATGTATAAATGTATTTTTTATATATGTTGATATTTATTTTAAAATAAATAAATCATCTAAAAAATTATGAACAGGCAACTATAAAGAACATAAATATTAAATATTAAAATGGGGCTTTTTGTTTAGTAATAAATTAAACTTTTCAATTTAACATAACTAGGTAAAAAATAGCAAAAGTTTTATAGTAAATTCGATAATTATTTTTTATTTGAGAAATTTTAAATACTTACGCTGTGTGCACGTGGAGATAGGTTGTTCTATATGTATATATATTTTCGCGATTTTAATTGGCACTATTTTTTTTTTTCGGGCCCCACCACTGAAACGGGTCACAAGCCGCCACTGCAAGCAAGGCATCTTTTAATGGCAATTACGGAGCGTGGAACACTCGCGTCGTTATTTTTCGAACGTAAATTTATTGTATTTTTACTACCGGAGACAGTGTTTGCTCTGAAATAGGCAGTGAAGAAGTATCTGGTTACAAAATGTTACAATAAATCACCGTGGCAGTGTAACGTGTGGGTCCTTTGACCACCCCTATCGTTTAGCATCTATGTCTGAAAGCAAGCACATGTATTTCGTGTGTGTAGTAGTTAGTTCGTCGGGAATTCATTCAGTCTTCTACACATATGGTGATGTTTTATGGCATTGGTAAAAATAAAATCCCTTAAAGAATTTTTGATAGAAGAAAGAAACGCAGTTGTAGACAAAGCCATGCAATTTGGTATCCGAAAATGCGAGTCAATGGATATTGATACTGAAAGACACAATAGAAGAAAGTTTAAGAAAATATTAGATGGAGAGTTATCCAAAGACGAAGGTTTGACTAAGGTTGATGAAATACGTAGGTCAATGTTCCAGTGCGTAGATATAAGGGTATATTAAATGAAAAAAAAAACTGTATGTAGATGTAGAACAGAAGGGGAAAGAGAAGAAACACTATTGAGGAGTGGGCTCGCCCATGGTAAGCGCGCAACCATGACATACCCAGCAAACACACACAGGTTCTCTGAATGTCTATTAACGTTCAGAAAACATCTTCTGAACGTTAATAGACGTTCAGAGAACCTTTGTGTGTTTGCTGGGTATGATCTGCTGGTCGGCCGGGAAATCGTCCGACAGGCGATAGGCAATCAGTCTGCATCATGTTCGCGACTAAGGAGGAGCAACATGTCCCAAGGTCAAACGATCAACGCTGATCAGTACTGCAATACCTTGGGACGTTTGCGTGCAGCAATCAAAGCCAAGAGACTAAGCATGTTGTCGGTGCTTGGATGGAGTCTGGAGTGGATAATACCTTTTCATTTTGTGGCTACTGTTTCGTTTCATTTGATCCACCCTTAAACATTTTCGGAAGAACTGTCAAAACGGTCCGATGCTATGCAAAAAATAGCAGACGTTTACCCTTGTTAAGTCAGCGATGCTAATGACAGCTCCAGTCAAGGAACTAGAACTGTCTGTACAAAATTAAAACATTGTGTATGACGAGTTTGACAAATATCAAGTTTATGAAGAAGTAAAACGATTTCGCCGACATGTAGGAGCTGATAATTGTGAGAGAGAAGTAGAAACGTGGACTGCTAAAGACATTTTTAAATTTATTGGTAAATGCGACTTTATCGAGAGTCAATACCAAATTTATTTTCAATTTTGCAGTATTTTTTAACTACCTGTGTTTCTGTGTCCTCGTGCGAAAGAAATTTTTCGAAACTTAAACTAATTAAAAAGAATTTAAGATCGACAATGAGAGAAGAAAGATGATCAAATTTGGCTATTTTGTCCATAGAAAAAAAAGTAGCTGCTACTGTTGACTTTGATGATGTCATCGAAAAATTTAGCAAAGCAAAAGCACGCAAACATATTTTATCTTTATGAGTAAAGTTTTGATTGTTATTTTTTTTTCCGTAGATCATTTTCTGATTTAAATTAATATACTTCAAACATTGTTTTGTTTTTAATTAAATATTTTAATTAATGCTCTTTCAATCACTTAAGAATATTGTTTTAAGGTGATTCTTTTTTTGTCAGATGAAATAAAAATAAAAAACAACCTCTGAGAAAGATGTTTATTTACTATAAATGTATACATACACATGACAAATAGCAACCCTTGCATAGCTACGAAAGTATGCCAATAATGGCGTCAAACATAGGCAAAGTGTCTATTTTCAGTCATTTTGACAGTTCGGATGCAATTTCTGTCATAATATATTAGATTTTATAAAAATTAAAACCACTTTGTTAAGTTTGATCATATTTTTTTGCTTATTTCTGCCTTTGATAATTTTTAGCTTTAATTTTACAGAAATATTTATACAATCAATAGATATTATATTAATAATTGTCTAATAAATTTGTAGTATTGTATTGTAATTTAAATGAATCAAAATTGACTACGTACTTTTCAATATTCAACAATTTTAAGCACCCGCAATTCTTCATTGCATTTTGTCCTATGTCTTTTAACAAAATACATTTTCTAAGTATTTTTACTCTTGTATTAACTGTTGCAAGGAAACTGCTAGAATTACATTTTTTTTTTTCCAAATCAATAGTTCTCTAAATCTGTACTGCATTTTATGCTTATATTTATCATAACAACTTTTATATGTAACTATACTCGCTTATGCAATGTCTTATAATTTCGAGATACAAATAAGGCTTTTGAAATCTCATTGAAAACATCAATTATTTGTTAAATACTGAAAATTCTGTAAAATTAGGTGTCTTCTTTTTCGCTTAAAGAAGCATTTCTCTAACTGTTTAAAAAACAATTTGATATATTTAGATTTTTTTATTTTAAATTTACTTAAAAGCAACTTCTTTCAAAATAAATAGAATCCTTTAATTGTAAGAAATATTGAATGTATATAGTTTCTCTACGCCTTTAATAGTGCTATTTGTGTAAATCAGACCTAAACAGTCGTACTTTGACTAAAAATATAATATTTAATGGGTCAAATATGGAAATTTTTGTTAATTAACTTCATCAGGAGTGCTTATAATTTAAAGAATATTGAAATTTGAAGAAAAACTGCAATGTAAATAAAACGTAAAGAGCATAGATTGCATCTTACAACTAATCACATAAAAGTTCCAGAAACTAAAAAGCAATTTACTGAAAATGGAAATAAGTTTACCTTGTGAGCGAGATCTTTTTTTATTTTATAAATGTTTAAATCATTATTCTATTATTATTGTAATTGGTTGGAAATTCTCTAACCTAATGGTGATCAATCTTTGGATTACTACCTCAAATTGAGTAGCAAAAAAAAAAAAATAATAACTCTGGGGTCACAAGGTGGATTTAACCCTTTAAGGCGCAACCCTTTCCCAATGCTGAAAAAAGGGCAGTCGTTGCCATCGCTAGACTTAACTGCCAGCAAGATGGCGGAAGATCGAAACGTTCATCGCGTGCCACAGATCTAGAGACCCTTTTTCGACGACAGCTGGCTGTGCAGCACAGCCAATTTATTATTTCAAAAATCTTTTATAGTTCATATTCTGTAATAATTATATTCTACGTAATAATAAATTATATAAGCAAGTTTTAGGTATGCCACAAGGTGGATCTAATTCTAGTTACCTAGCAGACCTATATTTATATAATTATGAGAAAAATTACAATAATCAATCTCTTATAATATATAGGTACATAGATGACATAATAACAATAGCTGCTGATAGTAAATATAGTGATACTGACCACCTACCAATAACTTACCACTCAGCCCTAGAATTAATAAAAAAATCCTAATGATAATAGATTAATAAATTTTTTAGAAATGATGATAAGAGTCTATCATTCAATATATTTAAAAAAAGAAATAACTTTAATTTTCATGTTCATACTTTCACTCATTTTACTTTGTGTATGCATACTTCTGTTTTTAGAAATATAATATCCAATCATAAATATAGAATAGAGTCTCTATGTACCACTAGTTTTAAGGCCAATAACTTAACAGACCTATATAAAACAGCTCTCAAATATGAGTATCCAGGTAAATTTCTAAATTGAATAATATATCCTTTATGTAATTAACAAAAACTGTATGTCCTAATTAGAATATTAGTTGGTGAGAATGGGGTTGGTTGTAGGTTCTTTTAAAAAAAAAAAAAAAAAAATCATACAAAATCCTTAAAAAAAAATGTAGAATTGTTGATTACTGGTATTTTTTCCTTTTATGGCGTAATTTTTATTTTTTTATTATTCTTCTCCTGTACCTAATATAACCATACTAAATACATATTTACCTATATATCTTAGATTAATATTAGCACAAATAGCAATTAATATATGTGTAATATTAATATAATTATTATCATTATTATTATTATTATTAATTTCTTCAGTTTTTCTTTTTTTTTCCACTACTTTTCCTTAGTACTTCTTAGCTGCTGCAGCTTGTTCTACGTTATGCATAGGTTAACTATACTAGTGTTTTGTTTATATCCTTCTTTTTTCTTCTTTTTTTAACCCTTTCCTTCCTCTGGTTTTCATCAACTACTAACTATATGGTTTTGGAAGCTATTCATACTTTATTTTTTAATTTTAATTATTTTTTTATTATTATTATTCAATTTTCTTTCTATTCTACCTGTCCTTTTTTTTTACTCCATGGCAATACTTGTCTAATAATGACATTTAGTTTTCTCTGTTGGCATCACTCACTAGTAGTCGAACTCGCTTATAACGAGCTCGGAGGGATCGCGATATTTGATCGTTATAACCGAGTGCTCGTAAAAATGACATTTAGTTTCATGGAAAAAGAATCATAAAAATTCTCGCTCTTAATATTTTACTTTATTATGTATTTTATTTTTTATTTCTGTACAGAACTGTACAAGAGAAGTGGTAAATTACTTAGAACTGTCTTAAAGCCTTTGTGTTCTTCTTAGAAAAAGATCATGGGTCCTCGTCATTTGCAACCCTGGCTTCGAAAAAATTTTGAAGTTTTTCTGCTCACTCAAAAGCAATTGAGTATGTTGGGAGCGGTTAAGATTGAAATTCTTCATATTCGTCGCTTTCACTGACTGCGGAATGTTAAACGAATTTTTCAATAAAGGATTAGCTGAACTAGAGGTCAATAGAAATATCGTGAATGAAAAAAATTATCCTCGCTATAACCGGGGTTAATCGTTAAAAGGGAGTTATACTGCTTTAGACTTAGCACTGCGCCAACCAAGTATTAACGATTTTCTCGTTAAATCCGGGTTCTCGTTAAATTAGAGCTCGTTCTAAGCGAGTTCGACTGTACTGGCTCCATAACTGAGCTTCGTTCTTCATGTCTGGTTCGCTACCTCGTTGTCTATTTCTAATAGCTATGGTCGTGCCCCCAGGATAAAAAAAAGACCACTTTTTTGGTCAGGAAACCTGCAGAATCAAAGCTATTTTTGTTTTTCATTAAATTGAAATGTGTGTGCGGTGGCGCCTGATGATGGAATACATCATTTCAACTTTTCCATTACAAATCCGTTTCATGTGGATACAGGTGGTTAGGCTTAAGCTCACTCGCTATCATTTGGCGGTTATTTCCACCTTTTCCATCCCATCTAGGGTTTTGGAGTTTCTGATTACACAATATTTATGGTCGCCGTTTTCAAATTTTGTTCTCGTTTTCATTTTACTAATTGGTATCATGTATTATAATTGGTATCATGTCATTGGTATATATATATATATATATCCTTAATAGAATAATGAAAGCATTTTTTATACGAAATAACTTTATCCTGTAATTCTAACAAGGTAGTGTTCAAATTAACTCTTCAGATGATATTTTGACAACAACTCTTCACAAACAAGCTCTTAAATAAATAAATAATAATAATAATAAAGTTTGAAAATTCGAAATCAGACACTATAACTCGCAATAAAATTGCAGAACTTGCAGTATGTTTTTCGCAAAACAATTATAGAGCGGTGGGCGTTAATAGTTCCGCCCTTACACAGAAACTAAACGCCCACATTGCAACAGTTTGTTATTTTCTTTTAGAAAAAAATAATCGAAGTAAAATAAACCGTCAGGAGTTTACATAGATAAGAAATAAGAAATGTAAAAAAATGACTGTTTAAGCAACATATTCCAACAGAACAAGATTTATATGTGCTTTATTGCAGAGGCGGAGCTGCATTCAAAATAGGCGGATATGTCTTCTGGTTGATTTTTTCTAAAGCAATATTCAAACTTACTCTGCAGGTGTATACCCTGCTAAAATATCATGCTATTAACCCAAATATATGCAGTTGTTTCGAATAAGCATATTTTGAAGTAAACAGAGCTATTTAAATTTTTTAAGAGAAAACTCAGCTGGGCGGTAGTTTAGTGTCACAGTCGCTCGTTTGGATACGCCTTCAATGTTTGAAAATGCCGATTATGAATTAATGTCTTGTAAACTGCTACATTACATACTGTGCCATATTATTGAAATTCTTCTGAGTGATAATGTAGGACAGTGCTCCCCAAACTTTTAAATGCGGCGGACCGCTCAGCCTTTGTTAGTTGTACCACGACCCACTGAGTGTGTGCTTGTGTGTGTCACTGGCATAGCCAGAATTTTGTTTCAGGGAGGGGGGGGGGGCACAGACAGTCTTGTCCAACAGAGTAATTATTTAATTAATATTCTTATTATCAATTGCAATTAGAAATAACATTCTAATTATTAATTGATCTTAATTAAAAATAAAATTACATTCCTTAATTCTAATTAGAAATAATATTCTCTTTATTAATTAAAATTAAAAATCATATTATAATTATTAATTGTTACTAGATATAATATTCCAATTATTAAATATAATTACAAATAAGATTCTAATTATTAATTCTTATTAGAATATTACTTAATTAGCAATTTCGAAAAATATCCTTAACTGTATGTTTAAGGATTCTAAAGCATGAATTAGCTGTCGAGTTATTGCATTAATACATTGATAGAATAATGAAATCATTTTTAACACCAAATAACTTTATCCTGTAACTCTCACAAGGGAGAGTTCAACTTCATTGTTTATAAATGCCGATTATAAATGATTGTCTTGTAAACTGATACATTCTGTTCCGTATTATTGCAATTCTTTTTAGTGATAATGTACAACAATGCTCTCCAAACTTTTTACTGCGGCAGACCACTAAGCGTTTGTTAATTTTACCGCGATCTGCTGAAGGTGTACGTGTTTGTCAGTGGCGTAGCCAGGATTTTCTTTTGGGTGCGCATAGACAGTTTTGTCCAACAGAATAATTATTTAAGTAATATTCTAATTATTAATTGTAATTAGAAGTACCATTCTAATTTTTAATAAATCTTTCAAACATTACAATTATTATTTGCGATTAGAAGTAATATTCTAATTATCAACTATAATTAAATATCAGATTACAATTATTAATTGTGATGAGAAATAATATTCTAATTAATGATTACTGTCAATTAGAAGATCCCAATTAAATGAGTGGCAGAGCGACTGCCTGCTCCCCTCACACATTTGAAACACTTCAAAACTGATTGAGGTGCCTCTCACAAGCTCTATTTTTGAATAGCCAGGGAAATGTATTTCCCTTTTTTAAATATATTCTACGACCCGACTGATCCTCAAGATACTTGAATCTCAAGTAGGAAAATATCAAGAAAAATGTTTCTTTTATGTAATTGTGGTGGGATTTTTAAAATTACATTACTTTGCTTTTATAGTGTTTGCATAAATATTGAGAGCTCTTATAAATATGATGAAGCGCTGTAGTAAAACATTTTCGTCAATACATGTAGTATTTCCAGCGAATGAACAGATTTTCACTTTTTAACTCCATGATGGTATTTCAGAACATTTATAAATGCACCTTTTTGCATTTCCTTTAAACTAATTTGTGATTCTTTTGTAAATTACTTCAAAAGAAAGCCTTGGTCACTACTGTGCTTATTTAGTTTTACTTATTTGTTTTTCTGAAACACTTTTAAATGCATACAAATTGTGTTAGTGTATAGAAAAAAAAAAATCATTATTACTCTCTTTATTTCGCTTTTATTTCATAATCGGATTCTTGTAAACTGCTTCATTACATACTGTGCTGTATTATTGCAATTCTTTTGAGTGATAATGTAGGACAGTGCTCCCCAAACTTTTAAATGCGGTGGACCGCTCAGCGTTTGTTAAATTTACCACCAGCCGTTGAAGGTATGTTTGTGTGTGTCACTGGCGTAGCCAGGATTTTGTTTCGGGATGGGCACAGACAGTTTTGTCCAACAGAATAATTATTTAATTAATATTATTATTATTATATGCAATTAGAAATAGCATTCTAATTATTAATTGAGTATAATTAAAAATAAGATTACACTTATTAATTGTAATTAGAAATAATATTTGTGTCATCATGTGTCATTAAAAATCATATTTGTGTCACATGAACTTATGTTAACATTCTGCTTGCAGTGTGTTTTTCGCAGACTAATTATAGAGTGGTGGGCGTGAATAGTTCCGCCCATACACAGAAACTAAACACCCACATTGCAACTGTTTGTTATTTTCTTTTAGAAATAAATATCCGAAATAAAATAAAGCGGCAGGAGTTTACTTAGATAAGAAATAAGAAATGTAGAAAAATGACAGTTTAAACAACATATTCCAACAGTACAAGATTTATGTGTGCTTTACTGCGAAGGCGGAGCTACATTCAAACTAGGCGGATATGTATAGGTTGATTTTTGCTAAAGCAGCATTCAAACTTACTCTGCAGGTGTATACCCTGCTAAAATATCATGCTCATTAACTAAAATATATGCAGTTGTTTCGAATAAGCATATTTTGAAGTAAGCAGAATCATTTAAAAGTTTTAAGAGAAACTCAGCGGGGCGGTAGTTTAGCGTCCTGCGGATACGCCTTCATTGTTTAAAAATGCGGATTATGAATTAATGTCTTGTAAATGGCTACATTACATACTGTGCTATATTATTGCAATTCTTTTGAGTGATAACGTAGGACGGTGCTCCCTAAACTTTTAAATGTCGCGGACTGCTCAGCGTTTGTTAATTTTACCGCGACCGGATGAAGGTGTGTCACTGGCGTAGCCAGGATTTTGTTTCGGGGTGGGCACAGACAGTTTGGTCCAACAGAATAATTATTTAATTAATATTCTTATTTTTATATGCAATTAGAAATAGCATTCTCGTTATTAATTGAGCTTAATTAAAAATAAGATTACCTTTATTAATTGTAATTAGAAATAATATTCCCATTATTAATTGTAATCAAAAATCATATTATAATTATTAATTTTAACTAGATATAATATTCTTACTGTTAAATAGAATTACAAATAAGATTCTTATTATTAATTCTAGAATATTACTTAATTTAGAATATTACTTAATTTGCAATTTCGAAAAATATCCTTAAATATATGTTTAAGGATTCTAAAGTATGAATTAGCTGTCGAGTTATTGCATTAAGGCATTAATAGAATAATGAAAGCATTTTTTACACCAAATAACTTTATCCTGTAACTCTAACAAGGGAGTGTTCAACTTAATTCTTCAGATGATATTTTTACAACTACTTTTCGCAAACAAGTGCTTAAATAAATAAATAAATGATAATAAAGTTTAAAAATATGAAACGAGACACTCGAACTCGGAATTAAATTCCAGAACTTATGTTAACATGCTGCTTGTAGTATGTTTTTCGCAGAATAATTATATAGAACGTTGGGCGTGAATAGTTCCGCCCTTACACAGAGACTGAACACCCACATTGCAACAGTTTGTTATGTTCTTTCAAAAATAAATATTCGAAATAAAATAAAGTAACAAGTTTACATAGATAAGAAATAAGAAATGTAGAAAAATGACGGTTTATACATCATATTTCAATAGTGCAAGATTTATATGTGTTTTATTGCAGAGGTAGTGCTATATTCAAAGTAGGCGGATATGTATTCTTATTGAATTTTGCTAAAGACACACTCAAACTAATTCTGAAGATGTATATCCTGCTAAAAAGTCATTCTCATTAACCAAAATATATATAGCTGTTTTGAATAAGCATATTTTGAAGTAAACGGTTTTATTTAATGATTTTCTGCACCACAATTCCATTTTTTAAGAGAAAACTGCTGGGTGGAACTGGGCGGTATTTCAGTGTCCTTGTCGCTCCTTCGGATACGCCTTCAATGTTTAAAAATCCCGATAATGAAATAATGTCTTGTAAATGTTACATACCTTGCCGTATTATTGTTATTCTTTTGAGTGATGATGTAGAACAGTGCTCCCCAACCTTTTTACTGCGGCCCGCTATCCGCTGAAGGTGTATGCGAGGAGGATTTTCTAACGCGTATCTACGTGCCATCTGGAGAAAAACTAATAAAATCCAGACTGGGGATGGACGCGAGGCGAGAATCTTAGCTGTCTCGTTTCGTCTCGCAGTGGTAAACCTCTCTCTGGTCTCGCGTCTCGTCTCATTTCTCAAAGACTGTGTCTCGTCTCGCGTCCCCGAGAGAAATTGCCTGCCTCGTCTCGCGCAGACGTCTCGCGAGTCTCGCAAAATTAAGGTTTTCGGTTTCGTTACCATTTTTTACCAACTTATTATTGCTATTTTATTGAAAATTAATATTAATAATAACAATTACTTTTATATAGCCACATTAGTACATATATTAGTAACGATATCAGCATATGGGCATTTGAAGTAAAAGAAATTCAGATTTAATCCGTATATACACTCACTTCCAAAAGTTAAGCACGAAGATGTAAAACGCAAAGAAATCAACAAATACTGCTTTGATTGACACAAAATTCGGCAGGAAGGTAGCATACATATTTATGCATAAAACAAAATGAATAATTATATACAGAAATGAAAACAATATTAATTTTTGTAAGTTATGGGATAATGACATGCTGGAGACTTAAACAGATTTATGTAAAAAGCGAAAATAAACAGCATAAAATGAAAAAAAGGATATTAATAGGGTATGTGATCCCCCTCATCTGTATACAAAGTTTAAACCTTGTGACCATGCTTACAATTAGGTGGTCAACTACCGCAGAATTAAGCTATCGCCATTCTTCTTGTAGAGCAGTTTCCAGCTCAATAAGAGTGGCTGGAGGTGGGGAACGTGAAGATACAGCACGCCCGAGAGCGTCCCAAAGGTTTTCCATGGCATTAAAGTCGGGCGAATATGCTGGCCACGCCATACGCGCAATCCCTTCACTCTCCAGGTAGTCATCGACGATGTCAGCTCTATGAGGATGGCGTTATCGTCCATTAAAACAAAAGTAGGGCCAACTGCTGCAGCATACAATCTCACAATGGGTTCTAGGACTTATCTCGATACCGGACAGCCGTCACAGAATCCCGTTTAAAGATGTGCAGGTCGGTGCGGTATCCTAATAGGGGTATCACACTAAGATCCGTCCGACCAACTTTTTCAGCAGATCAACTCTCCGGCGGATTTTCTCCCGTCGTTGCCTTGACGACGACGATCTCCAACTTTTACCTTTCGGAACGAAAAAATCCGAGTCGGCCGAAATTGCGGCCAATCAGAGTACTTCTTCCTGCTACGTCATAAGCAATGGCGAGTAATGGCGACCACTTCTGTGTTCGAAGCTTGGCAGCTTGGCTCGATATCAGAATAGAATCGCAATCACGCACGTGCAAATACTATTTGGTGTCGGAGACAGTTTGTTTACTTTTGCAACCCTTAAAGATAACCACGCTTTCATGTCCGTCGGGAAAGTTAGTCCAGCTCGGATTTGCTCGGATTTTCCCTTTAGTGACCCTAGTAGCAAACAGTCATCGGTTCCTGAAATGCCGATGATCGGACAGGGAGGAAGCGCAGCGCGCGCCATGCAAGGTTCTTCATCGCGTCGGGGGCTCTTATCTCGGATTTTACTCGGGCATGTCCTCTCCCGAATAGTAGGGTTGGATCATCGGCAAGGGGGGGAAATTGGGCGTAGAGCCGTTGTAAAGCCAGTGCGATTGGGGTTATATCCATCTCGGAAGAGCAAACACCTTGCAACTTAGGATGTGAAGCCTGTGACCTTTGATAAAAGTTTTAAACTGAACAATCGATAAAAATCGGGGTATATCCCAGCTAGATAAAATTTTTTAAAAGTAAAAAAAAAAAGCAAATTCGAACTTCTTTCTCTTCTCTTTGAATTTTAATGCTGCCATCTGAGCTTCATTTTTCAAGCTTCCGAGACTTGGTTTCGAACTGGAGAACTAGCGCTTGGTAACCGGGCATTCTAACCACTAGACGGGGGGGGTCTGACTCGTTACTGGCGAGACTAAAATTTGAAATGATTGTTGTTTCAAGTTCGGAATTGGAACATTTAAGTTTCTAATTAAATAAAACTAGACTTTTCCTGTACACTACTCAAAATTAAAAAGATTTTGCGATTGCTATCCGTTTTAAGCATTTGGGACCTGTGATCGGCCGTTTAAAAAAAAAAAAAAGTTTGTCTGTCTGTCGTTCTGTCTTTTCTTATTCGCACATCACGTAAAACTGACTGAAGCGAATGAAATAAAATTTGTTGACATGATAGGTGGTCACTTAACTTAAAGTATAGGCTTCGACTTTTTAAAAATATTCATTATAATGAATATTTTAAAAATCGCAAATATTTAAAAAATCTCTCTACAGATTTTGAGATTTTTCGAAGATTGTTTCAAACTGCGTAAATTTTTGTTCGCACATCACGTAAAAGTGACTAAAGCGAAAGGAATGAAATTTACTGACATGATAGGCAATCACTCACCTTAAGCTATAATCGTCTGAACAAAATCCAACACGAGGGGGGAGATGCGTATATATGTGTTGGGGAAATGTGTAACTATAGGCGTTGGATTTTAAACAGTTTTTAATTAGATTTTGAGATTTTTTCTGAAAATCGTTTCAAACTGCGTAAATTTTTGTCGGCGCATCACATACGACTTAAGTGAATAAAGCAAAATTTAGTGACACGATAGGTGGTCGTACAATTTAACCTTTACCTTGCGGCTCAATCTGGAAAATTTTCAACCCAGATAGCGGCGGTACCTGTGAGATTTCTTCCCCCTACTTTTCAGCTGATGCACGTGCCTTCTCTTTTGTTTGGTAGGTGGGCGGAGAGAAGAGAGAGCGTGGGAAACTCGAGGTTATTGTACATTCATGGGGGTTGCCACATTTGCTAAAATAGTGCCATGCACTGGTGTATATTTTAATTTATTTTTTATTCTTTTATTATTTAATTGAAAAAATTTTAGAATCTTGCTTTTTAGTACGCGATAACTAATACTATTTCTTTATGAAGTACCGTTTCTTAGTTTTTAAAATTAACAGAAAAAATTGAGTTTAAATTTCAAATTGAAAAAATCTTAAGACTGAAGTGTTTCATTTCTTGCAAGTAATTAATTGGATATTTCGGTAATACATCAAAAGCGTTTATTATTTTTAATAGCCAATTTTGAAATTTACTTAGCTAAAAAAGCATTTTACATGTCGACACTTGTTTTTATGGACCTCTTTTTTTAGCAACGAGTGCAATTTTACGCACTAGCGATCAGTCCCGAATACACTCCCGTAGACTATTATACCAAACATTTGTGTGGCTCTTACGGGTTAATGAAAACAAGCATCGACTGATCGTGATAGACATATTGGCCTGTATACACAACAGCATTTCATTTTACTAATTTACTGAAAATAGCCGGAATTTTGAAAAATAGCCGGAAACAAGTAGAAAAAAATCGTAAGAAACACTTTCCACACGATTTTATTTGTTATTGTTTAATACATAGTTGACCTCTTTGCTCCAGCCGCCGATAGAACGTGACGAAAGTGTTTATTCCTTCTGTACCGATCGTTGCTTCCTGACATGGGTCTTTAAATGCATTTGTTGTGGGCCAGTATATGCACTCGTGCTTAAATTCTGGTCCACACCAGGACCATTCAAAGATCCATGCCAGGAAAGAACGTAGGCAGAATCGCTGTCCTTACATCCTTACAATTATGAGTGCGACCCAGGTTAAAATCAATGACTCTAAAATATTGGTTTTAAATCACTGTTTTTAAAACCTTTACTCTATGAGAGCTGTAGCCGATTGCATAATGTGTGTATTTTTGTTGTATGTCAAGGGCACTTGTTTGATTTAGATACGCCGCTGGTGCTAGTATTTGTTTAAGCAGCATCAGAATGTTAGTATGCCATATTTACTCACGTAATGGTCGCGCTTTTTTTTTTGGGGGGGGGCAATTTTTCATGGTGAAACTCTAAATACGACTATTATGCGGGAAAATCTACGACATAATATTCTGAACTCTAATGATGAAACGAGTTACTGGTATTATAATAAAATAAATAATTTACCAGATTAAAATTTTCCTGTTTATCTGCCATATATAAAATTAATTTTTCTTCAATTGTACACACAAAAAAAGCATTTTTCTTTTTATAGTAATATTTTTATAAACTTAAATGAAAGTCAAATACGTGACTGCGACTTTTATTAGGGGAAAATATTTTGACGATTTTTTCTGCTTCAACGATTATTATGCCAGAGCGACTATTACGCGAGTAAACATGGTAAAATTTAGTTTAAAAAGGAATTTTTAAATAAATATAAATGAATTTAATACTATTAATAGATGTTTGAAAAGCTATTTTAACGTCTAGTGTGTATGCAGCGGTGTAGCGAAAGTTGTTGGCGCCCGGGGTGGAACCTCGACCGTCCCGCTTTTGGTAGGCCCCTGTATGTATGAAGAATAATTTGTTATGTTGTGCTTAGGTGCATTCTTTCTTTTTTATTTTTGGCTCTCAAAAGAGAGCCTTAGCTCTAAAAAGAACTTTTTTTTTTAGGAGGGGGGAGGGGGGGGGGAAGGTTTCTTTCTTTTTATTTAATTATTTATTTTTTTAATAGTAAGGCTGATTTTGTCTGTAATATACATATATATATATATATATCATTCTTTCATTTTATTTTTGGAATTTGTTTATGGAACTGTGGTACTCTTCAAAACAATTTCTGTCGATACATAGGCCAACATTACAAAATTTACATATAACGAATGATCGTCTTTCTTTTCCATTTTTCGAACAAACAGCGCATCTTCTCTTCTTCTTTTCCTTCAAAGGCCAATGTCCGGAATTTTCTGGATGCTGGTGGTTACTATTTTCTGCAATTGGTCTAGATATCATGACTTCGTTTTTTTCTGTCATACTTCGGATTAATTCCATTCGGAAATTTCGTTGGCTTCCTTTATATTTTGACAAGAGATAAGCATTTAATAATGAAATGTCAAGTAAATGGAAAAAGAATTTTTTTGTCCATTTCATTGTACGTCTCTGAAAAGAATAGCTGTTTGCCATTCTGTCACTCAGATCAACGTAGCCCATGTTTTTGTTGTAATCTGATATGACAACTGGCCTTTTTGTCTTGAGAAGTAGTTTGGTTTGCAGCATTGTGCATATTCGAAAGCACGTATACATCACGCTTATCTTTCCAGCGCAGTGCTAACAGACCATTCGAATATCTGGAAACTATTTCACCTCGTTTTAGTTTCACTTGTGACATTTCTTTAGGATAATTTTTTCTATTGCAGCGGACAGTACCACATGAATTTATAGATTTTTCTTTAAACAGATCACTATATAGTTGAGGCGAAGAAAAAAAATTATCCATGTATAATTTATGTCCTTTACCTTTAATGCATTCCGTCATTGTTGTGACAACATTATACGAAGCCGAATTATTTGCACTTTTATCATTCCCAAGATAAACTTTCATCTCGTACGTATAGCCTGTTTCATCAGCCAATTTATAGAGTTTGATACCCCATTGTTTTCTCTTTTTGGGTATATATTGTCTAAATGCAAAACGCCCTTTAAATTTTATCATTACTTCGTCAATAGCAATAACTTCTGTTGGATTGTAGATGTCCTTGAAAGTTGCATTTATAATTTCAAAAAGTTGCCTGATCTTCCATAATCTGTCATAATCTTCTGAATCTTTTCGTGGTTTTTCATGATTATTTGAAAAATGTAAATATTTTAAAATAGCAAAAAATCTGTCTCTCGACATAATCCTTCTAAAAATTGGCGTTTCTAAAAACTTATCTGTTGTCCAGTAGTCTCTGATATTATCTTTTTCAATGTGTCCCATTAACATAATTAGCCCGAGAAACTTCTCAAACTCATCTGAGTTTATTTCGATCCATTCTGGAGAATGTTTCCGTTTTCCTGAACTGTCTGGTTTTACTTCCATCACTTGTTCTGCATATCTATTTGTTTCCTTGCAGATTACATTTACAATATCATTCGTAAATATCATTTTAAAATAATCATATGCATTATTTCCTATAGCACACGTGATTCCTGGATTTCCAGTAAAAGGTAAAACATGAGCTGTATCATTTTCATCAGGAACTTTCCACTTAAAGCTTTCTTTATCATCGTTTTTTTCGTCTTCATTTTTCGTCTCATTATTTTTATCTGAATTTCTTGAAATGCTAAGAGAATTATTTTCTACTATTTCGGCTTCATCCATTTCACAATCCGAATCGCTATCTGCATAATTTTCATCAAATTCATTCATCAATTTTTCAATTTCACTCTGTGTTAGACCTTTGAATCGCGGAGCCATGCTTTATCACTAGAAATGTTTGTCAAACAAAACGTACTGCAAGCAAGCGAGCACTCTCAATATTTGTCAAAGAATGAATAAAAATCGTCACTTGCAAGCCTAAACCAGTCCAGTTAGTCGCCAATAGTAAATCCAGTTTTTCCTTTATTCGAAGCCAACTTTTCTTTGTACTTTTCTCCCTCCGCGGACAAAGGATTAGTCGGGAGAGGAAACGTACTCAAAGGGTCACCTGTCTTGAAGTAGAGAAATGGGGGGAAAGAACTAGCGGGTCGACAGTATTCCCGCGCGCCGACGTCTGGTCTAAAACATTTCTTGGGATGACTGTCGTCCCAGCCGGAGCCTAAAGGTTAAACTATGCCCCTAAAGTTTCTTAAAATTTGGATTAGATTTTGAGATTTTGCGAAAACTGTTCAAACTGCTTAAATCCCAGCTACAAAATGTTTGCACTTCTTGTGCAAAAAATTTGCATATAAAGTGAATATTTTGAATACTTTGAAAAGTATACGCTTTTTGTGCACAATTTTTCACAATATAGAATATTCACTCTTTCGTAGGCATAAAAACTGTATATAATTTGCACAAAAAGTGTATGCTTTCAAAATATTAAAAAATATCCACTTTTTATGCACAAATTGTACACAATCTATACTTTTTTTGCAAAAAAAGTAAAAACATTTCTAGCTGGGTATATTCATCTCGGAAGAGCAAACGCCTTGCAACTTAGGATGTGAAGCCTAAGACCTTTGGTGAAACTTTTAAACTGAGCAATCGATAAAAATTGGCGCATATATTGTTGATTTGCATATTAGCTTATTTATCTCTTTTATTGTATCAATTAATTCATGTACTTTCATATGCATATATAATTTTATAACTAAATATCCTTTTCTTCAAGGCTGTTCTAGGGAAGAATACAAGTTTTTGAATGAAATGTCACTAAAAATTTACACAAAGGAAAATTTCTTATATATATATATTAATTTCGCACTTTTTCAGGAAACTTCCAGAATTTTTAGTCGCTGACAAATTTTGTTTTAAAAATATTCCTTGTCTCCCCTCTTTGACAGAGATTGACTAAGGCAAAGTGCACTTTTAGCTAGCACAAGATAGATATATGCAGGAGAACACGACAAAGCTAAGAGCAGGAAGAGGACAACATGATTCAGCATTTTGTCGCCTGTCTTGTCTTCCCGCGTAATAGCTTAGCCAATCAGCAACCTTAAAACAAACATATGGTGCGCATATGATGCTCTTTGCACATTAATGAAGGAACGGAGATATCGAGCCGTTCAGCTACTTGGTAGAAAGACCAATATAAACCTGTTTGCTCGCTTTACCCTTCGCAATCTTGAAAGCGCCTATCAGATCTCAGTGTAAAGATTCGATCATCGGGAAAAGATGAACATACGAAAAATTAAGGATGATCAGTAATGATCAGGCAATGAATAGCCGATGCACCGATCATATGCCTGGTAAAGCCCGAGCAAAGATTGCTGCTAGGGGAGATACCGGCATTATATACCATAATGCTTCCGCCTCGGAATGTGTGATGTTCGGTGATGTTTTGAGGCTGATTGCGTGCTCCTTATACGCTTGTCATCTGGCTCCAGAACAAATCTTGACTCATCAGTAAACATGACATTGCCCCAGTCACACACAGTCCAATTGACATGTTCCCGGCACCACTTTAATCGTGCCCCTCTTGATTGGACGGATAGAAAAAAACAAACTCGAGGTGCCCGGGCGTACAGTCCACTCATATGTAATCTTCGGTGTACAGTAGCTGCAGATATCGCCTTACCATTGGACGCTGTAACCATAGATGTCACACGTGTGGAGGTCACTCTGCGATTCCGCTCGGCTAAAATAACAATATATCGATCTTCCGCGGGGATTGTAACCCTTTGAAGGGGCTACGGCCCTTCGGACAACTGTCTGGGTGGTTTGGAATTGTTTCCATAAACGAGAAATTACAGAATGATGAACGCTGAAGAAAAGAGCAACATCTGTGATCGACTGTCCTGCTTCAATGCGCCCCACACTGCCACAATGCGCTCGAATCTTCCAGTTGTCTTGTGGAAGTCATAGAAACACGTATGTCTTAAAAACAAATTGTACGAAAGTTTTAAACACCTTCTATCAGCACTTACAATCAACTTCTGTAACCCTTCATAAAGCTGGCATCTTGTAAGACTGCCCTTTTTGCATATTTCTTGACATGAAAGCGCGATTGTCTGTTACCAAACATATTTGCATACTTCCATCTACCTTCTCAGCGAATTGCATCCTCTTCGATTCTGATTCGCTTCCGGAAATTAGCATTTTCCTCTCCGTGCTTAACTTTTGCAAGTGAGTGTATAACCGAAATATCACACCGAAAATATAGTATTTATAATTAAAAGAATTCTAAAAAAAAAAAAGTTTTCTAACAAGATGATTGTATTCTACTGGTTTTAATTTACCACTAACGGTTACTCTGCACATATTAATAAATGAATGGTTTCTTTAAAAAAATTATTCTGTAATTATTATATACAAATTAATACATGGAGGGGGTTTATTCCATAAAATTATTATCTAGATAGACATATAAGAATAAATATATATATATATATAGTGGAACCGACAAAACACACGTGTTATAAGAACTTTCCCCAGATATGATCAACATTTTACGTGGGAAAACGTTTTAAATGGAAAACCAAAAAATAAATGATAAAAAATATTAATAAACATATTTCTTTTATAAAGAATAATTGAAGAATTATATTACAGTTTAACCGTTTCTTAAAATGAAATTTCAAAAGTACGAAAATGTGTATTGACTACATAGTCGCACCCACGAAGGGGGCAATTTGAGCCCCCCTCCCCCCCCCCTAAAGCTGGGGAGTTAAATTTGAAGAGCTTTAACAATTGAAAATATTGTCATTAATCAATTAAAATATATTTATTTTTTAAATTTGTCTTCAAATTCTTTCTAAAATACTTTTACAGAAAACAAAGGCGTTGGTTTTTAAATAAATAATTACAGTTGGTGTATGAAGTACAGTTAAACTATATTATAACGTCATTGAAAAAATCAATTTATGGCTCTATAACGAGTTACGTTGATAGTGGGCTTGTGTCCTATGGGCAAGTGATACAAAATCTTTTGATGTTATAAGAGAATTATTACTGTAATTGAGGTCACTATAACAGAGTTTATATTTGTACCCCCCCCCCTCCTAAACAAAAATCCTGAGTGCGCCACTGGTTGACTATGAATAGGAATGTAAAAAGAAATCTATTATTATTGCATCTTAGGAAAGAGGGGATATTGTAGGTAGATGTTTCAGAATAAAATATTTTTTTTAAATACTGATGAAGTAATAAAATTAGAAAAGAGAACTTAGGAAGTAAAAACTTCTTAAAACTGTAACTACTCATTACACTCCTTATATATAATATGTATGTGTAGTTTATCAGCACATGGTTGACGAAAATTCTAGAAGGGACAGAGACGAATCTACGGGGGGGGGGGGCTATAGGGGCTATACCACCCCATTGAAACTGAATTTACAATAGATAGAATAGAGTTTTGATGCTTAGTTAAAAACTACGTGTCTAAAATCGATTATTTTGAAATTTTAATTTACTTTTTTGATTTACTACTTGATTTTTGGACTTGACCTCAATGAGTGGTTCTTAACACTTTTCGTTCCCAGGCTACAGGTATTTTCAAAACCTGAGTCCAAAGGAATATCCCGAAATTTCGTCTCCCACTTGAAACATTACGGTTGCTTTTAAGGATGATCAGTAACCAAGTTGTTCGCGCCTTTACCATGTACACGTGAATAGCGATGAATAGCTCATTGTTAGAACGGGTTATGGCAAGTTAGTTAATGGCAAATGCAAAGAACGGTGTTTGAGCGATGATATCCATTCACCCCCTGTAATGTCGTAAAAACTGGAGCTAATAATGCATATAATTCGCTGTTAAACATAAACAGTCTTTGCGTGTGCCTTGTGAGGTGCGCGTCTCGGATTCTGTATTGATGTGTGCCTGATGTAGGATACCTTATGATAGATGTACATAGTGCGGGGATGGGGGAGTGTAACATACACAGTAAAAAAATTCGGAAACGTGACATACTTATAGCGGAAAGGTTTCCGAAAGTATAGCGTAACCTACCGATGCTCTACTCGAACTCACGATTTCGGAAACATAACCCATATTTCGGGGTAAAGAATTTACGGGGGAGAGGAAATCTTTATTTGGGACTTCGCGCGCATGCGCCAAGTGCTAAGAGACGGATAAGAGTGAACGCGTTTTCCCTAATAGCACACAAAAGAGTTGCTGTGACGTCACAGAGGGTCACAATTGTCACAGGACTGTCACATTGTAACTTCTTGCACAGCCCGATTATGACCAACAGGTGCCCCGGGCATTGATGAATTTGGGGGTCCCCATCTATAAAATTTGTTTTCTTTTTCATAATATTTTGACATATAAAAGAATATTTCAGAACAACATTTGAAACTGGGGGCCCTGGGCAAAGTCCCGATTTGCCCATGCGATAATAAGGGTCTGGTAACTTGTGAGTGATGTAACTTCACTGTGTGGTCACTGTGAAGTTTATTTGTGACCAGTCACCAGGTGACGTCGCCGGATGAATACTTAAATAAAACGGGTGAATACTTAAATAAAACAGCACATTATCTCCTGAAAATAATTTATGTGGAAGAAAAAAGATTTAAGATTTTTAATTTATATTTATTAATTATGGTATTTTCTCTCCATTTACAAAATACTTCAAAAAAATTTTAAGTTTCCAAAACAAGCCGTACCACAAATAACTTTTGCAGCAGTCAGTTTACTTTTAAAGCAAATTTCGGCAAGAAAACCGCAGCCTCGTGGTACCGTGCTTTCTTCCGATTGCGTTGGTCCAGCGTTCGATTCTGGCTCTGGTCGCTAGTCCTCACCGATCCTTCCGACAGAGTTTGGTGCTGCCATCTAGATTAAGATACTCGAAACGCTTCATCTAGTGCATGTTACTTTTTTCTGAAAAACTCGGAAAGGTTACTCGTTAATTCGGAAACCTTTCCGAAATACTCGGAAACCTTTCCGAAATACACGGAGAGGTTACTGAATATTTAACCAAAATATACAGAAACGTTACCCATCTTTTCCAGAAACCTTACCTAAAATGCAGGAAAATAGGTAAATATGTTTCCGACATATGCAGAAACGTTTCTAAATACTTTACCCGCATGGTTCGGAAACGTTTCCGCAATTTTGAACTACAAGAGCTGCCCCATTTTTTGGGGTAACGTTTCCGAATTTTTTTTTACCGTGTAGACATCAAAGCTTCAAAATCTTAACCCATTGAAATTGCTTTCGCCGCTTGGTCGTTCTTTTCGAGTGAAGCGCTAGTGTGATTCATTTGTTCTCTATTTAGCTCCGTTCGTGTGTAGAATTTAATTTAACGCAAATATTATAGTCTCAAGAAAGCTCTAATTGAGTCATAATATAGGTGATTATTTTATGAAAATTCTGAAAAATGATAATTTCTCTAGTGAGAGTAAAAGCGCAAATCATCAGAAAAAATCATAAATGCCCAGTCCCAGAATAAGCTATTTCAAGAGGAACAGCACTCACAAAATATACATGTATCACTATCAGGCAGTTTGTAAAGAGGTGCATAACTAGAAGGAATACAATGATATCATTATGGAAAAAAGAGGTATGATTTATATTAATTTTTCAGACATTATTTTTCCTATGAAGTGTAAGTCTTAGCAGGTTCCAGCATTTTATTTTATCGGAAATTCGCACACTTTCTTGAAATTCGATTACGTAATACTAATGTAGGCAGAAAAATAAAATATACAGGCGACGTGTAAAAAATCGTACCAAATGTCGCCAAGCTTGGATACAGGGTCTCCGAGAGAAATTTGATAACGCTGGTCGAAAATCTTCCCGGCCCCTTTCGTAAAGCACAAAAGTTTCGAAAAAACAGGAGGGAAGGAAGGAATTTTTTTGTAAAACTGCTCTTTTCAATGATTTTCATGCAAAATTGTAAAAGGAAAGAGAGTGGGAGGGAAGTTTTTCTGACATGTAATTGTATTTTTAATTCATGTCCGAGAGTTGAAAAAAATACTAATACTTAAATGTCAGAATTAACATTTCTGCCATCTAAATAATTCTAGAATTATGTTTTCAAAATTTAGTCTATTTAAAAACAAGATTTTAATTACAGATCTATAAATGAAATTCGTAACACATTCTGAAAAATTCACGGACGCTAGCTGAACACGGGCCTACTCTAACCCGCACGGGCTCAGGGGCGGAGCCCCGTCTGCTCCCCCCCCCCTCATAGGGCCTGTGGATAACTGCATCCAAATTATTGAATACCCAGTAAGTTAGCCCATCCCCTTTACCCAATCCTAGATCCGTCACTGAGAAGGGATAAGGCATACATTTTTTTATCTGTACATATTCTATTTATTCTACGATAATCGCCTTTAAAATGTGTTGAAATGTTAATGAACCTTTTTATATGTTTGGTGGGTTTATTCTCGAATTTACAAACTAAAATTGAAACGCGATTTATTACTATTAGTTGTAGATGAGATTTTTCCCCCGATGAATGAACTAATTTTTAACAAAAGAAAGTACACGGTAAAAAAAATTCGGAAACGTTACCCCAAAAAATGGGGCAGCTCTTGTAGCTCAAAATTGCGGAAACGTTTCCGAACCATGCGGGTAAAATATTTAGAAACGTTTCTGCATATGTCGGAAACATATTTACCTATTTTCCTGCATTTTAGGTAAGGTTTCTGGAAAAGATGGGTAACGTTTCTGTATATTTTGGTAAAATATTGAGTAACCTCTCCGTGTATTTCGGAAAGGTTTCCGAATTAACGAGTAACCTTTCTGAGTTTTTCAGAAAAAATTACATGCACTAGATGAAGCGTTTCAAGTAACTTCAACTAGATGGCAGCACCAAACTAACGGAAGGAGCGCGCCGACCAGAATCGAACCGAAGACAGACGGGCTCGTAAGACAGCACGCTACCGCGACGCTGCGATTCGCTTGCCGGAATTTGCTTTAAAAGTAAACTGACTGCTGTTGTGGTACGGCTTGTTTTGGAAACTTAAAATTTTTTTGAAGTATTTTGTAAATGGAGAGAAAATACCATAATTAATAAATATAAATTAAAAATCTTAAATCTTTTTTCTTCCACATAAATTATTTTCAGGAGATAATGTGCTGTTTTATTTAAGTATTCATCCGTTTTATTTAAGTATTCATCCGGCGACGTCACCTGGTGACTGGTCACAAATAAACTTCACAGTGACCACACAGTGAAGTTACATCACTCACAAGTTACCAGACCCTTATTATCGCATGGGCAAATCGGGACTTTGCCCAGGGCCCCCAGTTTCAAATGTTGTTCTGAAATATTCTTTTATATGTCAAAATATTATGAAAAAGAAAACAAATTTTATAGATGGGGACCCCCAAATTCATCAATGCCCGGGGCCCCTGTTGGTCATAATCGGGCTGTGCAAGAAGTTACAATGTGACAGTCCTGTGACAATTGTGACCCTCTGTGACGTCACAGCGACTCTTGTGGGAGCATCTGTGCTATTAGGGAAAACGCGTTCACTCTTATCCGTCTCTTGGCACTTGGCGCATGCGCGCGAAGTCCCAAATAAAGATTTCCTTTCCCCCGTAAATACTTTACCCCGAAATACGGGTTATGTTTCCGAAATCGTGAGTTCGAGTAGAGCATCGGTAGGTTACGCTATACTTTCGGAAACCTTTCCGCTATAAGTATGCAACTTTTCTGAATTTTTTTACTGTGTACAGTAAAACCGCTTAAGAAGTTTTCTGGGGAAATGGAAGGCAAAATCTTTTTACGCGGGAAAAGGTCTTAAACGGGATTATTATTGAAAAAGAAATCAAAAAATTTCAGTGTAGATGTCCAAGAGAAAATTGTTTTCACATCATTAAAAAAGATGTAGTTTTAATTAAAAAATTAAAATTTGCATATTTAAAAAATTAGTGTACAAAATAGAATTACATAGTTACCACAGAACAAAATTTTAAATTTCGGGAGGGGGTGGAACAGACCCTGGTCCTGGTGTGATTAATAGTAGCATAAATTTTTAATTTTAATTGTTTTTTTAAATCGTACAGAACAATTTAAACAAACCTTTATAATTGATATATGCGCTTCTTTCAACATCCACCCATGAAGTAAAGCAAAAGTAGATTCTGTAAAAGTAGATGACGTGTTAATTTGATAAAGTTTATTTTAGGAATGAAAAACAGTAGTCATAAAATTCAACTTACCGCTGAAAAATCCTTAAAAATATATAAAACGTACGCAGATATTAATAGCAGGGCCACAGCGCAGGGGGCGCTATGGACGGCTCAGCCCCCGCCCACCTCTGGAAAAATCCGTCACCCCCCCCCAAGCCGTAAGAACACAGTCATCGCGGAATATTTTTTGAAAAAAATAATAAAGAGATGTAAATTTCTTAAGTTTTACTTCTGTACGTAAAAGAAAACATTTTATGTTCCTTAAAGAGTATTAGAAAATCAATTGTTTCTTTTCTTTTGAATTAAGAAAAATCGTATTGCCTGAAAAGGAAATTGCAAACAGCAAGCTCTTGAAACATCGTAAATTTTCTTCTTTGATCCCCCCCCCCTACGCTACCTCACAAAGTCTGGCAAAGTTTGAGGATATCGGTACAAGGATATTTCAATCACTCGTTGGGGGCAAATATATGCTCGAGAATCACACTACTCAACTCAGACTAAGCATCAATGCGAATACAAGTTGCTCTACTTCTAATATCTCTCTGATATACTCGAAGCCCGATTATCACACGGGCAAGGGATTGAAGTAGCCCGGTGCCCCTGAAGAAAAAGGGGGCCCCATATACCCCGATTATCTAAATTATAAATTCATATGTACTGGAGTAGTAACTGCGGAAAAAACTGAATTTCTCCTGTAATATAGCTATTACCTAATTGTCTATCACTAGATCAAGTTAGAGACATATTTTTGGGGTGATAAATTTGTTCGAGTACAAGAACTACAGTTAACTGATATGCAATTTTCGAGTACAACAGCGGTCAAAAATGGGTTAAAATGCTTTAAAAAGGGGACCTCGCCCAAGTAAAGGGGCTTAATGCTTAAAAAAGAGGATAGTAAAGGGTGCCCCAAACTTAATGCCCCGGGGACCCATCTAAAAGTGGTCAGGCTTTGGACATACCGTACCGCCTTTTCTCTGTTTACTTTTTATTTTCTGTCTTTACCTCTTCTCTGTTTTCTTCCCTTTTTTCCGTTTCTTTCTTTATCCTCTCCTTTGTGTGTTTTGTACATCGTTCGTGCTGCCCCAATTTTAAATGTTACGTGTTTGTGTGTATTGTATTGTGCTGATAGTATACCAGGAACGATAACAAAGGATACGCAAGTTAAACGGTAGAGGCTTCAATGCAAAGTGTCCCTTTTCAGGATGGCATATCTCCTTAAATACAGCACTGCTATTCCCATTGAAAAATAATTCGTATCGTAAATTTATGCGAGACGGAAAATTCTCGCGAGAAATCTAGCGCGAGACATGACTCTGTCTCGTCTCGCAAAATTTTTTCTTTCTCGTAAAAAATTGCCTGTCTCGTCTCACGAGACGAGAACGCGAGATATTTCGCGTCTCGCGCCCATCCCTACTCCAGACCGTTAGATCGACAGCCGCGCGATGGGACCCGAACCCGGGACCTTCACACTTCGTCCGTCTACCATTTTCAGTGTCATAACTTTTGTGCCATGGTGAGACAGGAAATACATAAAATCATGCAGCTCACTTTTTAAAAGATTTTGACAATGATGTGGCAGAAACTCTAAAATTTGTGTTTTTAAATAATTTAACAGCCATATGTCGTAATATCACAATATGACAACAAATTTTGTTTACAGTGCCAGCCAGCCACTGTAGCAAGCGGAGAAAGATAATTTCCAAAATCAAAATTATATATAAATTATACGTTCATCGATGAGTCAGGGAAGGTTGTCTAATTTAGCTGTAATATCAATAGAAGAGAACATCTTAGCATACATAGATGCTCACGGTATTATTAAAGAACTCTGAAATATAAAAGCTGGAATAGTTGAAATTTTCTAAGCTCAGATTTTTTAACAGCGTCAGTTTTAATTTTTAATTTAAATTAATGCTCTAAATATCAAAAACTAATATGAATGGCGGTAACAGACAAACATGAAAACACGGGAGAATTTGAGAGCAACAATTAATTATTTGCGCTTAAAGCAATAACATTTAATTCTCTATGATTTGTATCTGAGCCAAATTGCTATGAGCTTCCTTTTTTTTATTACAGATAAGTAATTCACTCATTTACAAAACCCAAAAGGTATTGGATTTGAAAAAAACCTCAGTTAAAAAAATAAAAACCAGCCCATATGGATGTTTTAAACTTTCTTTTTTAATTCAGAAGTCATACATACTATATTATGTTAAATTAATCGCATACTTTACCATTAAAGTAACAAATTTATACAATTTCCAAATTTTCATGTAAGTTTATTATTATCATATTAAAACTAATACATTTTTAATCTTCAGTTTCTCAGAACAGATTCTGTTATTCATAATCATAATTCTAAAATTTCACGATGCAGACGAATTCACAGGTCACAAGGCTGCAACTAGAGGAGGTCAAACGGTGCACGTGCCCCTGGCACCGTATTGAGAGAGCACCAGAATTTTGCATGGTTCCAAAGGAAAATGCACTAAAATTAAATTTTGTCCCCGGTGACGTAAACTCTAGTTGTAGCACTGATTGGTCGTAATTAGAAAAGTTCATTAGATAGAATAAGTATAGTATAAGTTTTTTCTTTTTTCTAAATTTTCAGAATTAAAGGTGTACAAACATGCCCATTATTGGTTATGGATGATGTAACAACGAACTAGGTCTTCTCAGAGGCAGTATATTTTGGAAGAAATATTCTACAAATGAGAATATTGCAGATTTTTTTAACTCCTTTAATTGGCTGACTAGTTGCCTGTCTCATTTAGCATCAATAGGAAAAATATTTTCAACATTTAGATTAATAAGTTAAACTGTGAAAAGATTCAAAAATTAATAAAAATGCTCAAATATCTTAGTAACAAGTGAAAAATTAAAAAATAAATAAATAAACATAGTCTGATTCTAATATGGAAACTTATGTGTATTTTATACTGCAAATTAAATATGTTAGTTAAAAGACTGGGTTATTTACTTCATTATTTGGTTCGATTATTTATTTCTTAGTTTGGAATTGGAATAAATAATTCCATTTTTTTGTGGAAAAAAAATGTTACATGCCGTATGCAATTTTCAGAAATCATTCTAAAGCAGGAAAATTGCTTTTACAATGTTACCTGATGCTTCCTTTATATAGGGAATCTTGCGAAATACTGCATAGTTAAAATTTATTCGTAACTATTCCCAAATTCTTATAAACAGGCCGTCTGTCTTCTTAAATTCGCAGTCGTCAGGCCTACCGCCTAGCACTGGTCTTTTCTTCCTTTCTGTTCTTCTATTTAAGACTTAATAAGGTATATAAATGTGAAAATACTAATTAAAGATTTAATTTTCTTTAAAAATCAATTACTCGCACATGCTTCTTAAATTTATCGCGTGTCAAATGGAAGTTCAAAGTGCATTTTTTAAGACTGTGGTTGAAAACAAATTAAAAACTCTAATAAAACGTAACAATGTTTTAGTTTACTAATCACGGTTATATATTTGAAAACTGTTCTAAATGCCTTCCCTCGCTCGTAGCGTTTTTTAATGAGAATGAGTAAATAAATATTTCATTTTAAAAACTTTTTTATTAATTAAATTCAATGCTGATTTTAAATTAATAATAACGAAAATTGTATTTTTTAAAGATCCTGTGTGATAATAAAAAGTAATAATAAAATTTAAAAAATATTATTTACTTGATTTAAAATTTTGCGAAATGTATGCCGAATGAATTTATCACGCCAGGAATGTATAATTGGCACCGTTATTGTGCCTTAGCTACGACCTTGTGGTTATCCATAGAAAGCCTTTCTAATTTTGTGGGCACATGTAAGTTTTTTGCCTTCTAGTACTATATCAGTTTCATTACTGCACTGTAAAACCGATTTCAGGAGCTGCTAAGAAATTAGGAAGCTTCTGCATTCTACAGCATTAAATCACAGGGGCGCGAATGTAGTTAAATGAAACATTTCGCTAAATGAGGTACGTAAAAATCTGGTACATTTTTGCTTTTTGCTGATGCATTTGGCGAAAAAACTCGAAGAAAGCGTTTTCCATTACATTAAAAAAAATCGTTATTTATTTATTTAGTTTTTTTTTTATTTCACTTTAAAATTATTTTTCAGGTTACCATTTGGACACTAAAGGGGAGAAGATTTTTTAGTAAAAACTTGTTTTGAATCAGATAGTGTATTGTTGATGCCATAAAATTTGGTAAATTGTCAGCAACAAATTTAATTGAAAAATCTAAATTAAATTCAATTTGGCGTATTCCACCTACGCACCAATGGTACACCGGAACATCTCCTGGCTCTCTTATGGAATTTAAATGTGATCGTGGCTCCCAGACTGCACTTTCTAGACTTAAAAGTGGCAAGTGTGTCAAGCTGGCCGGACCACATTCCGCAAAATGAAAAATAACAGGATAAAAAATGAGTGCTATATTAGTGTTCATTACTGCTCGAACCTCAGAATTAGTGCTGCTTATTTAAGCGAGTAATTCACAATTTAATTTGGTCCGGCTATCTTGACGTCAAGCTGGCCGGCCACATAAAGAAAAAATTATTTTTTCAGAAATTTTAATACATAAAAAAATAGCGCTATATTAGTGCTGGCTGAATACCAAATTACAGAATTTTTGATCCATATTTTAAAAAGTTATTAAATAAATAATGTGGTCCGGCTATCTTGACGTCAAGCTGACCGGCCACATAAAGAAAAAATTATTTTTTCCGGAATTTTGATACATACAGAATAAGTGCTAGATTAGTGCTGGCTGATACCAAATTACAGAATTTATACTCCGTATTTAAGAAAGTTATTAAATAATCAATGTGGTCCGGCTATCTTGACGTCAAACTGGCCGGCCACATAAAGAAAAAAATATTTTTTCCCGAATTTTGAAACGTACAGAATTAGTGCTAGATTAGTGCTGGCTGAATACCAAATTACAGAATTTGTGCTCCGTATTTAAGAAAGTTATTAAATAATCAATGTGGTCCGGCTATCTTGACGTCAAGCTGGCCGGCCACATAAAGAAAAAATTATTTTTTCCGAATTTTGATACATACAGAATTAGTGCTAGATTAGTGCTGTCTGAATACCAAATTACAGAATTTTTGATCCATATTTTAAAAATTTATTAAATAAATAATGTGGTCCGGCTATCTTGACGTCAAGTTAGCCGGCCACATAAAGAAAAAATTATTTTTTCGGGAATTTTAATACATACATAATTAGTGCTATATTAGTGCTGGCTGAATACCAAATTACAGAATTTGTGCTTCGTATTTAAGAAAGTTATTAAATAATCAATGTGGTCCGGCTATCTTGACGTCAAGCTGGCCGGCCACATAAAGAAAAAATTATTTTTTCGGGAATTTTAATACATACATAATTAGGTCTATATTTCTGCTGGCTGAATACCAAATTACAGAATTTGTGCTCCGTATTTAAGAAAATTATTAAATAATCAATGTGGTCCGGCTATCTTGACGTCAAACTGGCCGGCCACCTAAAGAAAAAATTATTTTTTCGGGAATTTTTACACATACATAATTAGTGCTATATTAGTGCTGGCTGAATACCAAATTACAGAATTTGTGCTCCGTATTTAAGAAAGTTATTAAATAATCAATGTGGTCCGGCTATCTTGAAGTCAAGCTAACCGGCCACATAAACAAAAAATTATTTTTTCGGGAATTTTAATACATACATAATTAGTGCTATATTAGTGCTGGCTGAATACCAAATTACAGAATTTGTGCTCCGTATTTAAGAAAATTATTAAATAATCATTGAGGTTCCGCTATCTTGACGTCAAGCTGGCCGACCACATAAAGAAAAAAATATTTTTTCCAGAATTTTGAGGCATACAAAAGTGCTGCTATATTAGTGCTGGCTGAATACCAAATTACAGAATTTGTGCTTCGTATTTAAGAAAATTATTAAATAATCAATGTGGTCCGGCTACCTTGACGTCAAACTGGCCGGCGACCTAAAGAAAAAATTATTTTTTCGGGAATTTTAATACATACATAATTAGTGCTATATTAGTGCTGGCTGAATACCAAATTACAGAATTTGTGCTCCGTATTTAAGAAAATTATTAAATAATCATTGAGGTTCCGCTATCTTGACGTCAAGCTGGCCGACCACATAAAGAAAAAAATATTTTTTCCAGAATTTTGAGGCATACAAAAGTGGTGCTATATTAGTGCTGGCTCAGTACCAAATTACAGAATTTGTGCTCCATATTTAAGAAAGTTATTAACTAATCAATGTGGTCCGGCTATTTTGACGGCGAGCTGGCCGGCTACATAAAGAAAAAATTATTTTTTTTCAGTTATTTAATATCTTAATAATTTTAGTTCAGTTATTCAATCATTTACATTGACAATTTAGTTACTAAACTTTAACACGTGGTCAGAGCCATCAGAAAATACAAAATTAGACATTAATACTTATTTACCATCTATACTCCACTGAGATGTAACATTCACCCAACGAAAGAATTTGTGTTTTACTTAATAGCCTTGATGCACAATGATATTGTAATTAAAGTGAGAAGAGGTGGGTAATTTTACAGTTACGGTTACTATATATGATCCCATCTCCCTTGACTTGTAGAAATATTATACAAGTAATTCCGGTATTGCAAATTTTGTATAACTGGTATTGTAAATTTTGTATTGGTGCCATAATATGTTTTTTATTTGAAATAAAGAGGCAAACATTGTTTATTAACTTGTATATTTTAACTGTCATTAAAAAATTTGCAAATTCCATGTATATGTTACTGTAGAGGACCGAAATTGGAGAATGTCGAGGTCGACTTTCATGGGTGAATGTACAACACGTCGGTGAAAGTCCGAATATTTGATTATATTCTAGTGTATTCAGACTACCAAAGGAGTATGTCGACAAGCACCGATATGCTCTATGCGGTGTTCGAAAAGCAAAGTCAAGGCCATCAGAAAGGCAAAAACATAGCAAAAATATTTTTATTCTGTTGGGTGAGGTTATTCCACATGAAGCCATGGTTTCCCATGGTTATAGAAAAAAAGTCCATTACGGTATAAATGGCAAACTCTTTATTGGCCAAATGAACACTAAAATCTGAATTTAAATTAATCATTTATCCGAATACAGCTTCTATCATTACTAAGAAGGCAAGGAATATCGAGCATCCTTCCTTCTACACAGACTACACAATGTTACGACACACTTGTGACATTTTATCGCGCCTGAAATACGGAGAAGAAAATGCAAATCTCCGACATATTCGACGTTCACCATGCACTAATGGTGAATGTTGACATTCGCCGGTGTAAGTGAGAAATAAGGTTATTTAGCGAATATTTTAGACATGCACCTAGTGACGATTTGAATGTTGACATTCCCCGGTGAAAGTCGACATTCTCCAGATTTCGGACTTTCACAATAACATACACATTTAGAGCGCGTATTGTCAGTAATTAGTAGTATCAAAATTTTTATAATCAATTCTGTTACTTTATGTATGCTATACACTATACCTATATTTTAAAAAAGAAAAATAGCATGTTAAAATTTTCATTAACATATTCTGAGTAAATCTTTCATAAGCACATCCCGACCACAACGACTAATGCAAATTTGATCTGTGATATTCGTTTGCACGAGGATGTACCGGGAAAATTTTCATTCGTGCCTATACCGATATCGAGAAATAACGCGCCCTTTGTGGTCGGGCTGATGGCACGGCAGCCTAGCACAACGCAAATTGCCAATTTGAGCTGTGCCATTAATTTTTACTTCATTTGTACCGGAAAATTTTTCGTTTCTCCCGGTATGTTTATTTACTGTATTGTGAAGTTGACGATGTCGTAAAAAGACGGTTGGTATATGTAAATTGTTGTCATCTATTACTTGAACAATTTTGAAGAGCACAAACATTGTATTGGATGGAAGATGCATAGACCTCCGTAGAACGTTTTAAGATATACGTCTGCGAAATATAGCACAAAGAAACGAAGGAGGTGGCCAATAAATTATTGACCCATGATGTTGTTGTGAAAAAACATAGACATCTTCTTAGCGTTTGTCGATTTTATATCCTACCGGGAGGGAGCACAGAAAACTTCACATTGGAAAAGATTTGATTACATGAAAGATTGGAAACATTGGAAAAGAACACATTAGGAAGATAATACTCTTGAGGAAATCACAGAAAAACGCGATAAAGATGGTCCATGTCTTTTATTATTTTCTAATAGATCCCACAAAGCAGTTACACACTATTACCCAAAAAGTATTACAAAATCACAAAAATGCGGTTTAACTACGCTGTTAAAAATATATTATATATGATCACATTCACAACATTTGAGCTTGGAGAAGCGTCTTATAAAAATTACGGCGTTGATGCTAAATCGGCCTGGTATGTCGGCAGACGAAGGTCCACATCACAAAAGAGATCGGCCTCGCCACACCAGATGAGCATCCCAACTGTCAAAAATGACCGTTATGAAAAGCCGTTAAGGCAGTTCGAAATAGTAGAGGTAAAAGGCACTGCTTCGGGAAATTTCCAGAGGCCACAAACATATGCCTAAAAGCAGCAGGCGAAAACCGCAAATATTTCAGCTGCGAGAATGAAGAGTATAAGCGAGGAAGGAGCATATGCGGCGTCAACTGTTATTTTATTTTATTTAGCAGAAGAGCAGCTGATAAGAGCGAAATGTGAGAAAGAAAATTTACTCTTGTGGTTTTGCGGAGAGGCCCAAGGAAGGGAAAAAAATACATTGTGATTTTGACGATTAATCCGAAGTAATTAAAATATAAAAAATATGTCCTATGCGATGAAAGAGCAACATGACAGTTGCCGGTATCGAGTAATAACGCTGCTCCCTTTGTGGTCAGGCAGGTGAAAGGGCAACCCGAGCAGAAAGCGAAATGCAAACTTGAGCTATATCATTCGTTTGTACTGAAATGAACCGCGAAAATTTTCGTTTGTACCGGTACCGGTACGCAGATAGAACGCTCCTTTTTTTGTGGTACCATTTCAAAAAGTCGCCATCTTGCCACCGCCCAAAGAAATTACAAATTCCATCGAAATTTGTATTTTCTGAATTCGCAATTTATATTTATGTTTTTGTGGATCTTGAAGCTTTCGGTAAAAACATAAACACACGCCAAAAAAAATATTATAGTTAATGTTGATTTTTGTCCTCCCTCCCCTTTCTGAATGTTGGAAATCCCTCTGTTCTCAACTGCCTTAATTTACTGCTTTCCTATTGGCCCTCATAAAACCTTCTTCTGAATCCTTGCTTTCCTATTAGTTCCCCTAAACCCTCTCCTAAATACCCTCCTCTATTCAGAGGAAATTTTGGCCTTTGTCATTCTCGCGCTAATGCATGTGATAAACCGGCCTGGTATTGTAAATTTTGTATTGGTGCCACAAAATGTTGTTTTCTAATGCTTTGCTTATTTATTACCTTCTGCACTAAGCTACGTCTTCCCTTTTATATTCTCCGGGCTATATAGGGTAGCTGAAAAGCTCGAAGAATATCAGTTTTCATAAAAGTATTAGCTTAACATAGTATAGCTTACACGTTTGAACAATTTCAATGTGAAAAAATCCGGACCCTCTCCACTCAACTCTCCGGACAGGACACGTAACAAAAGAACTCAAAATAAGTGATGTTTAAAAGATAAAATAATTAAAAACGTTGTACAAATTTAACCATAGACTGGAAAATAACTTTTATGATGTATTACAAAGTTTTTAATTATTTTTCCTCTGAACATTTGATCTTTACCATGAATTTAAGTAATTTGGATTCAACTCAATCGGATACAATTTCAGACACTATTGCACTTCAAATAGTTTGAGTGTATAGACCGCAATGTATAATACTTTTTAGCCCTTTAAAAAACTGTAAGTCCTACACTCACACACACCAAGATCTATACTGTATGTAAGACAGTGACCGATAATATGGGTACCTAATTTGATCTCAATCGAATGAACCCAATAGACGCTAGTACACTTTCAAGAATTTGCGGCTATAGGCTGTAATATACAGGAATTATTTTTTTGTAGACGTGTACACCCTCCAAAAAAAGTATTCGAGCAAGAGAGAAATTTCCTACGTTGGTTTCGTACATTAAAAATTATTTATCATAGAATATGAATAAGGCTATGTATAAATACGACTTTCCGTATTTCCGTCAAGTTATGCGTTTTTCAAAAACTCAATTATTATTCGCAAATCTATTATAGGAAATTTCTCTCTTGCTCGAATACTTTTTTTGGAGGGTGTACAAAAACTATAAGCCCTACACACACCAAAATCTATACAGATGGTGTAATGATGATCAATAATATGCAGCTTGGTTATTATAAAATTCCATTATAAGCAACATTCCAACCAATTTGCAACCAAATATAAGCAGCATTCTGTAACTGAAACTGGTGAGCAGATTCCCTCCAACTTTGGCCTTGGGACTATACAAGAGATGCGTTCAAGGAAGTTTAAAAAAAAATTAGTTGCAAAAATGTTCGCTAGGTGGCACTTTGCAAGAAAATTCAGCTCAAGAAATGACTAAAATTAGTAAATGTTCAAAAACTGTTGAATAAATGTTGAAATTGTGTATACATTTCGAGTAAGTTCGTAGCTTTGTAAAGGAAGACGGACAGATTTGGACGATTCCATTGACTTCCTTGTAAAAATGTGTGTTTTATACAATTTTTTCTTACTGATAACTCGATTTTGATTCTGTCTTTGTGTATACATAGACAAATATCAAAGATTCAGATAACATATTCTTACAAGTATCAAAAATTGATAACATTTAATATTTCAATAAAGTACGAAATTCGTCCACCAGATGGCAGCTCTTAGACAAATGTTAATTATCGAGATATTAAATATTATATATCTTTGATAAACTTAAAAATGGTTCATCTGAATCTTATATAGATACTTTTTCTACGTATACACAATCAAAATTGGAGTAAGTAAGAAAAAATTATGTAAAACAGATTTGAACATGGGAGTCAACGGATCGTCCAAAGCTATCCGTCGCCCTTAACCCATTCGTGCCTGGATATTTTTGCGACTTTCTTCGATTTTTGCTAACACCAGCAGTAATGGATAAATTTCTGATGTCAACTTTTTGAACAAGGGATGATTTCATTTAAAATCATTATGTATAAAAATTGAAATGTCAACATCCTATTTGGCCATATTAAAATATTTTGTGGAATTGAGGTTCAATACTTGCAAATAAAGGCTAGGAAAAATAAATAACGTTTTCGACTGATAGCGAAAATGCCGTCCCAAAGAAGGGACGCTAGGTATAAATGGGTTAACAGGTGCATATCCAGAGGGGAGGCTGGGGGGACTGAAGCCCACCAAAACTCTGACCCTTTACTTAGCTTACAATTTGATACACAGCCCCTTTCCCCGAAATTAAATCCTGGCTACGCCATAGTCCCTTAAATTTGCGTTTTTTTTTCTAAACCGTGTAAGACATAAAAATCTCAGAGTTGAATTTTTCTATGATTACAATATTTTCTTTACATGCTACATGTTCGGAACATAAAAACAAGGTCTGACGAGAATTCAGGGGAAAATTATACGTGGACAAAAACATAGCAGAAAGATTTCACGAAGAGCAAGCAAAACTTTTCAGCTGAGTTTCCCAGAAAACGGTGGGTGAATGCAGTTTAAGTGACACGAGATGCACATGAAAATACTTCACAAAGTCTTCGCTTAGACAGCGAGATAGCTTTGGCTGTATGCTTCATATTATTTCTAAGATTTCATATTTATGGTAAGACCACAATTCGCATTTTAAATGCATTCTTCTCAATTGTATTTAATCTTTTTGAGGTACATTTTAACGCTTTGTTAGAACAATTTTTGGGGTGATTAAGGAATAATAGATTGTAAATATAAAATCGAAAGTACTTTGTTCGTATTTATTAAGTTAAAAGGAGCAATACTGGCATTATAAATGAACTGCTTGAAAAGAAAATGTTGTAACGAATATAGAAATGCTTCTATTCAAGTAACATATGAATTTTTCTATGATTAATTCATTTGTTACTTGACACAGGCAAATTTTGAAGACAAACGAAAGTGAGTTATAAGCGATTCGGACCGGTTATTTATGAAAAATCGTTGGCGGGGGGGGGGGGGAGGCATTTCGCCCAAGCCCACATACACACACAACGAGACGCTTTTTGTGAGGATACCAATGAAATACAACGACAATTTCCTTGGCTGGTACAAACATTTGGCACAGTACATTTTTGAAAATACCTTGATTAGGGAGGGGGGTGACGAAATACTCCATCCCACAAGTAAACATTATTATCAATTAGAGCATTCCGTCAGGACGTTTCAATGATGTCGTCTGAGTGAGGCATATTCTTTCCGAGCGGATTCTCCTACTGTCTTCCTATTCTAAGATGACCAAATGTCCCCAATTTCAGAACTTTTTTCAGTTTGTGCCCAAAATATAAAACAACAATTGGGGAGAAAATTTTAATTAAAACTGTTATTTCTTCCCAAATTAAAATGAAATAAATCATGTTTTATTTCTTTTATGAATGTTACTAACGCTGTAGTTGAATAAAAAAAGAGCTATTTTGTGAAGAGCATTGAATTTATAAAAGGTCCCCAATTTTTTTCAGAATTGGGGCCACAACGCTGGGTCATTCGGGGCCATCGCTAAGCAACGGGCCTGCTTATGAGTTGCCATCTATAAAAATGAGTTTATCATTGAGGCCTGTTTTCCCCAGTTACAGTATTCTATTTTATTATTCTAAGTATTATAAATGTTATATTATTTTATTATTTTAGAACAATTTTTTATACTTTTGTCGTACTAAAGAACTTTAGATGTAGGTAATCGTTTGTTGAATCTTGCGCCATTTTCTTTCATGAAAATTTATCCTAAAATTCAAACAATTTGCTCTGAATGTAAAGGTAAGTGAACGCTTTTAATGTATTTAGAAATTCTAAATATATGTATGTAAATCATGTTTGGTGAATAATTTTTCATGTGTTATTTATAAATAAATTATTTTAATCAGAAATCGTATTACTTGAGTAGTTTTTATTCTTGTAAATAAGCATGACGTTGTGATACTATTTATACAATTTAATTTTGCCTGTTGAAAATGTTATTTATCAGTTATATATGCCTTGATTATGTGATTCAGACTTACATCTGGTACAGTGCAGAAATACAGTAAATTATAAATTATTGATTTTTGCCCGTTTATACAGAAAATTCAAATGTAGTTAATATTTTGTACAAGCGTTCATTATGCTTGCTCAATTCCTAAGTTCCAGTAGCGGATCCAGGGGAGGGGGTAGGGGGCTTCAGCCCCCCCCCACCCCAAAAGAGATTGCTAGAGGGTAACATTGTGCTTTATTATACACTTTAAGTAGATAAAATGATCTTTTTTCATAACTCAGCCCCTCCCAAAAAGTTTTGCATTACTTTAGACTGAAATTTTGCTTTATTTTGTACATATTTTTTTGATGCAATAAGCTTTTTTCAAAATTTAGCCCCTCCCAAAAAAAATTTCTGGATCCGCTACTGCTAAGTTCGATTGAGAAAGCGACAAAAGAATAATATATACTACATGAAGTGTCTTTATTAAAGAATAATTAATTCGGGGATCGCGCTATAGAGCGTATTTTATCAATTTTCTCCAATATACAGGATATCCCGAAAACACTGAAATACGCTTTAATGCATCAGTTGTGAAAGATTAATCTTGAATTGTTTAAAATAACGTAGGAAATACGACTACGTTCATGAAATATTCATTATAAAAATGTCTTTCTCATTTGTGTATTTAGTTATTTTAAAGTATATTAAATATCCACTTGTGAAACTAAAATAAGCAATCGTGAATCATGAGAGTAAGCGCTACTTTGTTTTTCCTTCAAATTATATGCATCTATTTTCTTTATGTAAATATGTATCATAGCAAACAAATTAATCATGAGTTCAAACTTGAATTAGTAACACAATTACTACTTAAAACTACATTAAATAACGTTTGAAAGCACTGGGAAGCTTGAGAAATGCCTGATGTATACCTGAAGACTCGAGCATCCGTAGGCCTCTTTGGATGGCTCATCAAAATACACGCGCAGGCCCGTTACTAATTGCGAAGGCCCCGGGTCATTCCACGTCAGATCAAACAGTGCAGTTCACCACACCAACTCGGATTTTTCTCAAATTTTATATCGATGATTTATAGGCTAAGACATCAACAAATCTCAATTTTGAAGGTTCTACGATAATTAATTACCGAGAAATTAATTATGCAAATTTTTAAGTTTTCTGCAAGATGCGCCAACTTTTTTCTCAATTCCTTAAATAACTCCTTACCTGTAAAAGTTAATGAAGTGAAAATTTGTTTCTAGGAGTAACTTTTTACGCTGATTCCAAAAATGTTATCGAAATTTGCGTATCTTCTATAGTTTATGCATGAGCACTGCATTTGCTAAAAAATATCATGAATTTTTTTCAGCATGTCTGATCACAGACACATGTTTTAAATTTTTATATGTTGTTAAGATGGAATAATCCTACATCCCAAAATAATTTCATCTTGGCTTTCTGCTCAGGAGCAGAGAAAAAAAATTGTATGTATGTACCTATATATGAGGATTTTCATATGCAACAATAATACTGAAGATGAGAAAATTCAGAAGCGTTAGTCAATTTTCCTATGTCTTTCAAATTTATATCTGAAGTTTAACTACTACTCCAGGCATTTTCAAAAGCTAGAAAATATATCAAAGTGCTTGCATCGAAAAACGTAAAACAAACAAACAACAAAAAATGCATTTAAAACAATGTTAAATTCAAAAGAATTCTAAAGTTAAAATTTATAATTATTTTTAATTTAACTCTGTTGTTTTTTGCAATCATCCATCAGCCAATAAATCTTTGGAATCCTGTATGATATTGAACTCAAAAGAAAGAACAATGTTTAATAAAACATATATATGTATATATTTAACCCATTTGTGCCTGGATATTTTTGCGACTTTCTTCGATTTTTACTGATAACAGAAATAATAGATAAATTTCTGATGTCAACTTCTTGAACAAGGGATGATTTCTTTTAAAATCATTATGCATAAAAATCGAAGTATCAACATCCTACTTGGTCATGTTAAAATATTTTGTAGCGTCGAGGCTCAATACTCATGAATAAAGGCTAGGAAAAATAAATAACGTTTTCGACTAATAGCGAAAATGCCGTCCCAAAAAAGGGACGCTAGGCATAAATGGGATATATATATATATATATATATATATTAGGTCTACCGGAAAGTCGTTCTATCCTGTTTCCGTATGTCAATATTTTGCCTAGCCAAAAGTACTGAAGCTAATAACACGAAATTTAGCACGAGTGGGATTTTATAGCGTAGGTGCTAGATTAGAGAGTATTTTCCAAAATTCTTAATTTATGGAGGATAAAGGCCCAAAATGTTCTTTTCACATATTCTACGGGATCTCAAAGAAGAAAAGAGATATCGATAAAAATTCTTGCTGTAAAATACACAACACTCAAGAATGCCTAAAAATCGATTTCAGAACATTTCGAATATAATCCTCCGAGGAGGGTAGACGTAAAAGTTTGCCGTGAATAACTGGTTACATGACATTTATTCTGCAATATATCACCAAATGTGTAATTTGACAATGTGCCTGACATTGCTATGCTAGTTGTTGTAACAATAAAAGTTTAATACAGTATACAGTAAAACCTATTTCAAATGTCTGTATCCACAAAACTAGCCAAAGCACAATTTTGTTCGCATTCTGTTAAAGGTAAATAAGTACTGTTCTTACGGGAATTCAATTCTTTCAATAAACTTTGTTCCTTCTATTGATTTGAATGTCATACAGAATTACAAAGCTTTGTTGGCTGATGGATGATTGCCATAAACAACAGGGTTAAATTAAAAGTAATTCAAAGTTTTAACTTTAGAATTCTTTTTAATTTAACATTGTTTTACATGCATTTTTTGCTGTTTGTTTGTTTTACGTTTTCCGATGCAAGCACTTTGATATATTTTCTAGTTTTTGAAAATGCCTGGAGTAGTAGTTAAACTTCAGATATAAATTTAAAAGACATAGGAAAATTGACTAACGCTTCTGAATTTTCTCATCTTCAGTATAAATGTTGCATATGAAAATCCTCATATATAGGTACATACATACAATTTTTTTTCTCTGCTCCTGAGCAGAAAGCCAAGATGAAATTATTTTGGGATGTACGATTATTCCATCTTAACAACATATAAAAATTTAAAACATGTGTCTGTGATCAGACATGCCGAAAAAAATTCATGATGTTTTTTAGCAAATGCAGTGCTCATGCATAAACTATTGAAGATACGCAAATTTCGATAACATTTTTGGAATCAGCGTAAAAAGTTACTCCTAGAAACAAACTTTCACTTCAGTAACTTTTACAGGTAAGGAGTTATTTAAAGAATCGAGAAAAAAGTTGGTCCATCTTGCAGAAAACTTAAAAAGTTGCATAATTAATTTCTCGGTAATTAATTATCGTAGAACCTTCAAAATTGAGATTTGTTGATTTCTTAGCCTATAAATCCTCTATATAAAATATGAGGAAAATCTAAGTTGGTGTGGTGAACTTTCTCCAGTTTTGTGTTTGATTTGACGTGGAATGACCCAAATGTAAAAGGAACGTTTTGCCCCCTTACCCCGCTTTTGGGTGAAAATTCTAAAAAACTTTGAAAATTATTTTTAGGTATTTTTGTTAATTACATTTTAAAGCAAGAATTTTACGGCTGTCTCTTTTAGCCGCTGAGATATGAAGATAAATTGGAAAAGAACGTTTTAGCCCCATACCCCCGTTTGGGTGGGAATTCTAAAAAACCCTGAAAATGCTTTTTAGATATTTCAGCTAGTTACATTTTAAAGCAAGAATTTTGCTCCTATCTCTTTTTACTTCTGAGATATAAAAGGAAACGTGAAAAGAACGTTAACCCATTTGTGCCTGGATATTTTTGCGACTTTCTTCGATTTTTACTGATAACAGAAATAATAGATAAATTTCTGATGTCAACTTCTTGAACAAGGGATGATTTCTTTTAAAATCCTTATGCATAAAAATCGAAATATCAACATCCTACTGGGTCATGTTAAAATATTTTGTAGAGTTGAGGCTCAATACTCATGAGTAAAGGCTAGGAAAAATAAATAACGTTTTCGACTAATAGCGAAAATGCCGTCCCAAAAAAGGGACGCTAGGCATAAATGGGTTAAAGAACGATTTGCCCCTTACCCCCGTTCGGGTTGGAATTCTAAAAACCCTGAAAACGAATTTTATTTATTTATTTATTTATTTATTTCATAAAAGAAATGCACACTACAGATTAAAATCCATTTACAGTGATGCATAAAAGGACAAATTACATAAGACAAAATTAAAAAAGATAAAATACAGAGATAAAATAAATACCAGTCATGACTGCAAAAGTTCAAAACACTTCACTCTAAAGACTTTAAAAGACATGTTAAAAATATCTAAATCTAAAGAAAACTTTTTATAAATTTTATAAAATTTATATAACGAATAGTATATGTAATTATATTTTATAATTGGAACCACAAATAAATGACTATTACGAAGAGACCTGTTCGGTACATTTACACAAAGAATATCACTGCAGTCTGCCATATTATTGACAACTTTATAAAAAAAAAATAATAAACAAAATAGATCACGAGATTTTAGGTATTTAATTTATCTACATTTTAAAGCAGTAATTTTGTTTCTATCTCATTTTAATTCTGAGATATAAAAGGACATGCGAAAAGAACGTTAAAAAACATTTTGGCCCCTTCCCCCGTTCGGGTGCAAATTGTTAGAAACTCTGAAACTGATATTTAGGAATTTCCGTTAGTTACATTTTGAAGCAAAAATTTTGCGGCATCTCTTTTCCCTTCTGAGATACGAAGGAAAATGTGAAAAGAACGTTTTGGCCCTTTAACCCTGTTTGGATAAAAATTCTAAAAAACCCTGAAAATGACTTTTAGGTATTTCTATTAGTTACATTTTAAAGCAAGGGCTGCCTCTTTTTTCCTCTGAGATATGAAGGGAACGTTTTGGCCCCCTTATCCTTGTTTGGGTGCGAATTTCAAAAAACCCTGAAATTGATTTTTAGGTATTTGTATTAGTTACATTTTAAAGCAAGAATTTTACGGCTATCTCTCCCTCCCCCCCCCCCCGAGATACGAAGGAAAACGTGAAAAGAACGTTTTCGGTCGCCACCCCCGTCTGAATTCGAATTTTAAAAAATCGCTTCTTAAATGGCGCTTTGGGCACAAAAGCTATAAGCTCCTAAAATTTCATATCAGTAGTATCGGGGCCGTCGTTATTAGCAACGGGCCTGCGTATGAGTTGCCATCGCTAAAAATGAGTTTATCATTGAGGCCTGTTTTCCCCAGTCACAATGTTCAATTTTATTATTCTAAGTATTATAAATGTTATATTATTTTATTATTTAAAAAAAAAATTTATACTTTTGTCGTACTAAAGAACTTTAGAAGTAGGTAATCGTTTTGTGAATCTTGCGCCATTTTCTTTCATGAAAATTTATCCTAAAATTCGAACATTTTGCTCTGAATGTACAGGTACGTGAACACTTTTATAATGTATTTAGAAATAATAAAAATATGTATGTAAATCATGTTTAGTGAATAATTACTCATGTGTTATTTATAAATAAATTATTTTAATCAGAAATCGTATTACTTACTTGAATAGTTTTTATTCTTGTAAATAAGCATGACGTTGTGATGCTATTTAGACAATTTAATTTTGCCAGTAGAAAATGTTATTTATCAGGTATATATGCCTTGATTATGTGATTCAGACTTACATCTGGTACAGTGCAGTAATACAGTAAATTATAAATTATTGATTTTTGCCCGTTTATACAGAAACTTCAAATGTAGTTAATATTTTGTACAAGCGTTCATTATGCTTGCTCAATTCCAAAGTTCGATTGAGAAAGCTACAAAAGAAAAATATATTTATACAAAAGAATAATACTAGATGAAATGTTTTATTAAAGATTAATTAATTCAGGGATCGCGCTATAGAGCGTATTTTATCAATTTTCTCCAATATACAGGATATCCCGAAAACACTGAAATGCGCTTTAATACATCGTTTGCTAAAGATTAATCTTGAACTGTTTAAAATAACGTAGGAAATACGACTACGTTCATGAAATATTCATTATAAAAATGTCTTTCTCATTTGTGTATTTAGTTATTTTAAAGTATATTAAATATCCACTTGTGAAATTAAAATAAGCAATCGTGAATCATGAGAGTAACTTTGTTTTTCCTTCAAATTATATGCATCTATTTTCTTTATGTCAATATGTATCATAGCAAACAAATTAATCATGAGTTCGTACTTGAATTAGTAACACAATTACTACTTAAATCTACATTAAATAGCGTTTGAAAGCACTGGGAAGCTTAAGAAATGCCTGATGTATACGTGAAGACTCGAACATCCGTAGGCCTCTTTGGATGGCTCATCAAAATAGACGAGCAGGCCCGTTACTAATTGCGAAGGCCCCGGTAGTATGTACCCCACTATACGAGGCGGAAGTGACGTCACAAGGGGGCGTGGCCGGAAGTGACGTCACGAGTGGAGAGTTGAGTTATTTCCCTCCTGCTGGTTGAGTTGTTTTCCTCCTGTATGGTTGAGTTGTTTACCTGCTGCTGGTTGAGTTGTTTCCCACCTGGATGGTTGAGTTGTTTACTTCCTGGATGTGATGTCTGCTATTAGTTTCGTTTTTATTTTCGTGAAAGGTTACGAGGGTATATCTTTACAGGATGTATACGTGAAGACTCGAACATCCGTAGGCCTCTTTGGATGGCTCATCAAACTTTCACGGGGATGGCAACGGGGTTAAGTTTCGGTATGGGACTTAGAATTTTTTCGCAGAATCTTTGGCCAGAATTTGCATCAGCTTTTAATTTATTTTAGTTAATTATTAATTAATTAATTTTAGTGAGGCCTTTGAATTTTTAGTGATTTTTCTTAGAGCTTACAACTGATTTTAATAAATTATTTAATTAATGAATTTAATTATTAATTTTAGTGCTGCCATCTATTATTAATTTTTAGACTTGGATTTATTTTTAAAAATTATTTTTTTCCCACTTGTCGGCAGTGCGATTCGAACCCCGCACCTTTGTACCCGGAGGCCCATACTATAGCGATTGGGCTAGTAATGCCTCGGCTCGATAGTGCTAAAGGTTGAAGTGTTTCTTTACTTTCGGTATGGGGACTTGGAAAATTTTCCTCAGAATCCTTGGCCGGACATGTAATTTTTGGATGGTTCCTAACTGCTTTAAAGAATTTTAGTTAATTGATTTAATTATTAATTTCAGTGCTGCCATCTATTATTAAATTTTAGAATTAATTTGTGGAGTTGTGATATTTTATTAACAATATATTGGAAATGGAACTTGAATTTTTTTTCTTTGGAATTTACGAGTTCAGTCCATGTGGCTCGTGACGTCACTAGTGAACAAGTTACTTTATTACGGAATGGCAACACTTTTGTGGGGGGACTTGTGACATATTTTCTTGAGAGTTACACGTGGTACGGATTAATTATGGCTTAATTAAAATATATCTTATTATATACACGTGTTAACGAATGTGTATTAATTGATTGCAGTAATAATTAGTGGATTTAAAGTTAATTGTAATTTGATATTAAAGAAATCGTTAAGGTGGATTCATATCTGCCGCGCCGCACCGCAACCATGCCGTACTGTTTCGCCGTTTTGGACCGTTGGCTGTCCGCGCGGCGAGCTTGCGGTTCCGCAAGTAAATACACCAATGCTCTTCTGTAATTGGCTGTAGCTTTGCGGTCGCTGCGGAATATCTGTTCTCGCCAGATAATGCGCAAACCCTCGGCGCTCGCCGCGCGGGCGCCGTGTTGCTCCGCCACGTGACGTCATTGCAGCGTCTTAGCGGTGCGGTACGGCCAGTATGAATCCGGCTTTAAGTGCGAAGTAACACGTCACTTTTTGGTATTGCATCATCCTACTTGCTGTAACGCGTTCCCAACATGTTGGTTCGAAACCCCTTCA
>JAWZYV010015112.1:0-64477 GCA_038373885.1 Cheiracanthium punctorium | reverse complement strand
AGACAACGACCCGGAACGCAAAATATGCAATTTAATGCATTTTCGTTCTTTTAACACAAAACAAAAATCGTTTAACACGAAAAAAAGTTTGTTTTTAATCTTTCGTGGCTTGTTTGCGACAAGTCACTAGAACGTTTTTGAGGAAAATAAATTTTATTTAAATTCTGGGAAATGGTTTTTCTACCTTTTATCATCCTAGAAGTATTAATAGCATCATCCATCAGGTCTCTCCCTCTCCCTCTAATGAATAGAATTCTTATCTGTATCAAATAAACGGCGATTGGTGGGAATGCACTTTCTTTAGCATTGCAAGAATCAGCCGAGAATGACAGTGAGCCGATATTTAACGAAATATTTGGGAAAGTCTCAGAATTACTGGACTGCCCAACAATATCACTAAATGAATATGTTTCGTTCGATAATGATGTAACTACAGCACCGATTATGACAGAAAAGGGGATTTTGGATATTGTTCAAAATCCAAAAGATTCTATTGATTCCGACGACGAATCTGACAACTGATTCAACGATGCAGTTCCCGTCCCCTCTACTTCAGAAGAGTGAAAAGTGATAAACAGTCTAGGCAGTTATTTAGATGCGCATTCTAATGGAGAAATGAATAAAACTATGGATAATAGGACGGATTGAAAGTTTGTGGACAATATGGCTCTGAAAAATACATTAAAAAAAATAGATAACTGATTTTTTCTCCCCAAAATAGTATTTTTTGTAATTGCTTTTCATCCCAATGAATGCAACCTACTTGTTGTTCACAGGAAATCAATATAAAATATAAGAACATCGAAAATATGATAAGCTTTGTTCTTTTTTTTTACGAATCTTTTAACACGGAAAAATATTTTGGTCACTTCGGTTTCGTGTTAAATGTTTTTCACTGTATTTACTAATTATCGTCTCGAGGAATTGATAATTCCCCTAAAATACTATCATCAAATTCTTCGGAACTCATACTTCCTAATGCAGGAATTTCAAATAAATCCCCCATATTTGTTTATTTCTGACGGATTCCCATTTGAAGTGCAGGAACGACTTTGAGAATGAAATACCAATGATAAAATGAACACCGTCAGTTGTCTTGGTAACGCTCAGTCACGTCGCGCCACGCCCATTTCCCCTTCTCCTTTCTTTATTACCGGAGGCCTGGGAGAGGCGAAAAACAGCCGAAAACTGACAAAACATAAAATAACTAAAAAACTATTAATCCGATTAATTTAATTTTTTCGACATTAGCTTTCTCTTGTCCTATTTAGTTAGTGTGCCAAATTTGGTCCAGATCCGACGAACGGTCCAGGCGCTTATAACGAACAAACGGACAGACAGACAAGATTATTCTTTTGTATATAAAGACTAGCAGCATGGCCCGGCGTTGCACGTGCAATGGAAGGGAAATGCCCATTGACCTTATAATAGATTGTAAAGGGAAGGAATGTGAATCCTCACGCTTCAATGATAAAAAAAAGGACATGGGACTTCCCGCTGCAACGAAAAAAAATGAAGTAGGCACCTGATAGTGTACAGAGGTTACTGAGACTTAGACGTGGCTAGGCTTGAATGTGAATCCTACCGCTACAATGATAAAAAAAGGACATGGGACTTCCCGCTGCAACAACAACAAAAAGGAACACGGCACCTGATAGCTTACAGAGGTTACCGTGAACTGTACGTGGCTAGGCTTCTCCCCTTCTACCTGTCTGTGTTCTAACAGTCTTTTATCGCTAATACTTAGGCAACTACTATAAACAAATAGAATCCAGTCGTCGGTATGAGATTGTAAAGGGAAGGAATGTGAATCCTCCCGCTGCAATGATAAAAAAAAGGTACACGGGACATCCCGCAGCAAAAAAAAAAAAAAGAAAAAAAAAAGAAAAAAAAAAAAAAAAGAAATGAACAGTGGACTTGCCAGCGTACAGAGATTCCCGAGCACGTCATTTCCCGTCAAAAAATGGTCACGATTCTTTTTAACAGCACTGACATCTGCTGAAAAATGGAAGAATGCGAGAACAGCTGGATAGATTGCCCAATGCTGTAAAAAGGGCAGCCGTTGCCATCGCTCGACCTAACTACCAGCAAGATGGCGGACGATCGAAACGTTCATAGCGTGCCACAGATCTAGAGACCCCCTTTTTGACAACAGCTGTCTGTGCCGCCATCTTGCTGGTAGTTAAGTCGAGCGATGGCAACGGCTGCCCTTTTTTCAGCATTGGGAAAGGGTTGCCCCTCAAAGGGTTAAGAATTTTCTAAATCGGGCCCTGCTCACCTTTGACCTCTCGCTCTGCTTGGAACCTCAAGGAGCACATGATCCTCAGGACTCCCGAAGGCATGAACTCAGATTCTTGGGCGATCAGCTCCGATCTTTTCATAACTTTTGCTTTGCCATATCCTTTATCTTTTTCCCTGAAGGTCGCCTTTCCATCACCTACCAATTCTTTCCCTCCCGTCTTCTTCAGAAAGAGACTATAAATAGCAGTTATGGGAGGACCCGAATCGCCTCTCACTACAAATATTCCCATATATTCTTTGGATGAATTCAATTTGTGGCCATTTGGATACACCTGGATATACCAGGCCGTGTCACAGAAGAAGCAAATGGGACTATTGTACGTTTTGTTCACTTCCGCCGGCAGCGAGAGAAAGTCAGTGATCTCCAGTTCGATGTCCATCTGGCCTCCGGTCCCTTTGAGCTGACCGACAACTTCACGAACAGACATGGCGACGATGAATGTCCTCTCCGAGGAAGCAAGCTCGAATGATCAGATCCTGCAGAGAACAAATAATTAATGTAGATTATTAAGATGTCACAGTAGGGAGGTGGGTGAAATTCTATGATAAAAATATTATTGTTATATGTTATTTTTATATGGAAGAAAACTCTGGAAGGTTAATGTCAACGTCAACCGTGCAATGTCGTAGAAGGCTTCAGGAAGGTGGTCTGTGAGCCAGGCGACAGGGCCATTTGCTTGAATCTCACGTCACACCACAGAAGGGAATGTTTGACGTGGGCACATCAGCATGTCCACTAGACAAAAAATCAGTAGAGGGCTGTTTTCTTTACGTATGGGTCCAGGTTTAGCCTTCCTTGTAGATAGCAGGCGTTGTTTGATTTCGAAAGAACCTGGAACCCACCATGAATGCTCAGGCGTATAGAGATGGCATCCTTGATGCTTATGTTCGCACTAATTCCGAGTAGTAGGTGATGATTTCCTGCCTCAGGACGGCAATGCTAGACCGTTCAGGGCTTGCGTCGTAGATGATCTTCACCAGCAAACAATTCTCCGAGTGAAGTGGCCAGCTGGATTGCCGGACCTAAATCCTATAGAGCATGCCTGGATTGATCTAGGAAGACGTATAGTTGTGTGTGATATCAGTTCTCCTCCTCAGATCCTTGTCAGGCGTGCAACTGCTTTGCTAGATCAATGGCTGTCGCTTCCAACGGAACTGATAGAACGCATAATTGATAGCATCACACACCGTTGTAGGGGCTGTATTGCTTCTAGGGAGGAACATATTCCATATTGAAGGTACTTTTCCTGTGACAAACTGACGCGCCCAATTTGTTGATTTTATACATTTGCTAAATTCTACAACACCATGTGTGTCTTTTAATTTCTTTTCATGCTATTTTATAGCTCATTCTCTGTTACATACTACTAGCACTCCGGCACGGCGTTGCCCGTGAACCCCTTAAATTATGCGATTTACAAAATCTGACATGTAAACTGCAACTCCAGATTAGTACTCTAGGCCGCAATTGTATAACAGAATGTGCAGATAATGTTTCCAGAGTTTCAGGTACGTACTTACAAACACACCACTAAAGACAACTCACTGCCGTGGCTGTCACATATTTGGCCAGAAATATCGTGTAATTTGCATTAAAATTGCTGGAGTTATTAGATATTTCATCCAATTAAGCAAATTATCTTGTAAAATCCACAATTTTCGATTTAAATTTCCTAAAATTAGGAAATGTTAGGTCATTAAACGTATTAAATACCATAAAAAGTACCATAAAATATTTCATGAAAAGGTCCCATTAGGAAAAACGCGCCAAATGACAGAAAAATCGTCAAACATGGCGAGTTTTGGTGAAACATCGCCAAAAATAAGTCCCCAAAAATTAGGCTTTCGAAGACCTACGACCCATAGAACCCGAGATTTCCAGAACATTCCATATTGATGCAACAAAAAGCAAAATTTAACTATTTAACGCGTAGAATACGAATTTTAAAGTTTTAAACCCCAGAACAGCGGGTTGCTCCCAAAATTCGTAACACAGGGTAAGAAAATTTCCGTTTTAGAACGGTTTTTAATTAATAATTAAAAAAAGTAATTAAAATTTTAAAATTCTGAATCTCAGGTGCACATTATCGGCATTCATGGGCTTATATATTCAAATTTTCAGAGTTCTGTGTGCAGTAGATTTGTCTGGAGACCGCACACAGACAGATTTACAAACATTCATTTTTATTATTATAGAGATAGATAGATTTGGCGTAAACCTGATGAAATTTTCGTGCCATTTCATGCTTCTCAAATGCAAACGATTTGTTTTATAGTAGCATTCGGGCGAAACTCGCCAAGCATGGCAACGTAAAAAACGGTTTTTTACTTTTGCGGTTACCACTCACTTCAAGCATAAATCTTTTCATGAGGCCAAAGTTCGCCAAACATGACGATCTAAAATCGGTTTTTAATTAATAATTTAAAAAGTAATTAAAATTTCAAAATTCTGAGCCTCAGGTGTACATTACCGAAGGAATGGGCTCATATGTTCGAATTTTCAGAGTTCTGCGTCCAGTAGTTTTTTCTGGACATCTCACTCATGCAGATTTTCAGACATTCATTTTTATTGATATAGATTGGCGCAAAACTGACTAAATTTCCGTGCTATTTCATGTTTTCCAATGCATGCGATTTTGTTTCACAGTATCATGCTGGCGAAACTCGCCGAGCATGGCATCCTGAAAACGGTTTTTAATTAATAATTATAAAAGCAATTAAAATTTTAAAATTCTGATTCTCAGGTGCACATTATCGGACTCATGGGCTTATATATTCAAATTTTCAGAGTTCTGCCTGCAGTAGGTTTGTCTGGAGACCGCACACATACAGACAGACATATTTACAAACATTCATTTTTATTATTATATAGATAGGTCAGCTTTATTAAATTCTACAAGTAACTTATTGAAAAAATCCTTATTTTTGTCATTTTTCTTTAATGATAGCCAGTGTATTTGGGGTCAGTCCCAACCCCTCAACCCATTCAAAGCTATTCCTATATGAGAAAAAAATTGTTAACCTTTTGCAGACCGAATTCACATCCAGGCATATTTTAAATTAGTTTTTTTTTCATATTTTGCCTTCTAATGCATTCGTTATAGGATATTAGTCATTTAAATGCGAGGAAAAATCGTACACCCAATTTTCAGTGTTCCCAATTGAGAACATTAGTCCTTTCAGGCTATATTTTTAGGGGCTGTACTTTAAATATTCTTTTATGGGTAGTTTAAATGATAAGTAAAATATTAAGAATAAATGAAAGATTTACTTTTGCATTTAAGTAAAGATATGAATTAAGTTTGAAGGGGGAGGGGGTGCATCAAGATAGCTCTATAAAAATTTATTAAGCCTATTTTTTTAATTTTTTGTCCAGTTTCCCAGTGATGATAGAAATGCAGCTTCTATTTTAAAAAATCAAGTCATCTTTTAACTATGTCTGCTAATTTTTTAAAGTCAATATTGAAAAATTTTTATTTTTCAGTACATTTTTAACTTGATGTTTCCAGTTGGGAACATTGGCCTGTAAAAGGTAACAGGAAATTGTACTCTTTGGTCTTTTCTTTTTATACTACAAAAATACGAGGGTCATTCCGAAAGTAAGTGCCGTCATATTTTTCACACTGAAACTTTATTACTCCCCAAAAATTACACCACGGCATCATAGACTATACCGTAGCTGCCAACTTTCCCGATTTCTTCGGGAGATTTTCAACCACGATTTTTAAACAGTTTTAATTTTACATTTAAATTTTGGCGTGATTTTAAGTTTAACTTGCTAGGTAAAAATTAGTGGTGGGAAATCTCCCGAAGAAATCGGGAAGCAGCTTAGCTATACATGTTAGACTATTTTTTCACACAGCCATCTTCGATACTGAGGCATTTGTCGTGGCATGCAATCAGTTTGAAAACCACTCTGGTAAAACTCCATGTCCTGCCCTGTCGTGCATATGAGGTGGAGCAGTCTGTGCTGTCTTTGCACCTCGGGGCATGGAGATTTGCCAGATTTGTTTTTTCAAACTGATTGCAGTCTACGACAAATGTATCTATGTCGGAGGTGACTATGTGGGAAGAAAACCAGGTGTACATTTAATAATTAAATGGTGTAAAATTTGTTATTATTATTTATTTATTTTACTTATTTATATGTTTATTTGATTTATTTATTTATTTATTTATTTATTTTTGCAATAAAGTTTTTTTTGCAAAAAATAAATAAATAAATAACATAAGTTACTTTCGGGATGGCCTTCTTACATTGTTTTGCATTCGATGTATTTATTTTATATTATTATTATTTTTTTTGCTTTTATTTATTGTTTGTTTATTTATTTATTTATTTATTTATTTTGCAATAAAGCTTTTATGGGAAAAAAATTAAAAATGACGAAACTTACTGTCGGAATGGCCCTCTTTCATTGTTTTGTATTCAGTGTAATTTTCTTTTACTTTTACTTGTTGGTTTTTATTATTTATCTATTTATTATTTTTTTTCTTGTAATAAAGCTTTTGTGCAAAAAATGACGAAACTTACTTCCGGAATGGCCCTCTTATATTGTTTTGTATTCGGTGTAATTTTTTTACTTTTATTTATTGTTTTTTATTTATTTATTTATTTATTGTTTTTTATTTTTTATTTATTTATTTTTTTATAATTTTTTGGTGCGATAAAAAATGTTCAAACTTACTTTCGGAACGGCCTTCTTATATTGTTTCGAATTGTGTAATTTTTTTATACATATATATATATATATATATATATATATACGTACATATATCTAACCATTTTGGTAAGACATAAGTCCAGTGCACATAACAATATAGTTATTTTAATTATTAAAACCCCCTAAATTAATATTTCCTAACACATAAATAGCATGAGAGTTTTATAGTGCTGTGTAGTTTTTTACTATGGCGCCAATTTTAGCTACAAGAGCTTCCGCACCCCTCTCTGCGCAAGTGACAATATTACCAATTACATATGGAGCATAAGATGTTCTGTCTTGAAATCTTTATTCCACATTCAGTTTGGATCAAGCATCTCTTCCACATCTCATTGCAATCCCCTCACACACTTCTCCCAGAAAAAAAAAAAAGCATGTGCAAGTTACACTTCCCGATTAAATGTGGAGTAAAAATGATGATGAAAAGGGCAACAAATGGTTGAAAACCAACACCATTCTTGATTTATTAAAAAAAGATAAAATTCTAAATTGTAGAAAGGGAACTGAAGTGAAATACTTTTTATACTTAACCTTTAAAAGAATACATTAATTTTATTGGAACTAGATAAGAATTTTTAGAAAAGCTCTTTAAAGGATGACCATAGGCGTAACGTACTATAGAAAGAGGAGGCACCCCCCCCCCTAAAACTCAAGAAAATTCAGATTATCACCAGTCTGCAAAAACAGTATTTTCGACAATAGGAAACATTTTGTCCCTCCCCCCAATGTTACATGCCAATTTACGCGAATGACGATGACTGTCCACAGATAGGAGTACATCGAAATTATGTTGTGCGCTTTCGTAAAAAGATAGTTCTCGCTACACACAACTTCTTTCTAACCCTTTAACGCGCAGTGTTCCCGCTCTGGGAACACCAAACTCTGGCGTTTTGACTGTTGCCAGTCACGAAGAATAGGTTGGATTTCTATAAAAAATAGTTGCGGGTGACATTGCTCCACGAGAAGCCTTTAACTTTTTAGCACGTCATTTCCCGTCAAAAAATGGTCACGATTATTTTTAACAGCACTGACATCTGCTGAAAAAGGGAAGAATGCGAGAACAGCTGGATGGATTGCCCAATGCTGAAAAAAGGGCAGCCGTTGCCATCGCTCGACTTAACTAACAGCAAGATGGCGGACGATCGAAACGTTCATCGCGTGCCACAGATCTAGAGACCCTTTTTTGACGACAGCTGTCGTCAAAAAAGTTAGTTAGTCGGTAGTTAAGTCGAGCGATGGCAACGGCTGCCCTTTTTTCAGCATTGGGAAAGGGTTGCGCCTCGAAGGGTTAAACGCTTAGAAATACAGTCGAACGTGTCTATCTTGAATATCCCGGGAAAAAGATAAAAATTCAAGATAAATAGTTTTCGAGTTATAGAGATTTTGCTTAAATGCTGTCATTGACTTAACTAGCAGCAAGATGGAGGAAGATGGAAACGTTCATCGCGTGCCACAGATCTAGAGATCCTTTTTTTTGACGCAGCTGGCTGTGCCTTTTTTGACGAAAAGGGTCTCTAGATCTGTGGCACGCGATGAACGTTTCGATCGTCCGCCTTCTTGCTGGTAGTTAAGTCGAGCGATGGCAACGGCTGCCCGTTTTTCAGCATTGGGAAAGGGTTAATTAGGAACATGGCATTCTTCAAAGCTATAATGCGTAGTACTGATGCAACGGATATGAATTCGGCCAGTGTGTGTGTGTGTGTGTGTGCGCGTGCGTGTGCGTGAGTGAGTGAGTGTGTGAGTGAGTGAACACGATAGCTCCTAAACGGGGCATTCGATTGAGCTCAACTTGGCTATAAATGTTATAAAGCACCGTCGTAAGACCGGTATTGATTTTGATGTGTATAGGACTTACAGTTTTTCTACAGGGCTACGACAAAGATTTCTTTTACATTAAGGCCTATGGAGGAAAATTCTGGAAAGTGCTCTAGCGTTTAAACGGCACATTCGATTGAGCTCAAATTGGGTATACATGTTATAAACCACCGTTGCAAGACCGGTATTGATTTTGATGTTTATAGGACTTATAGTTTTTCTACAAGGCTACGACAAAGATTTCTTTTACATTATGGCCTATGGGGAGAAATTCTTGAAAGTGCTATAGCCTTTAAACGGTACATTCGACCGAGCTTCAATTCGGTATATATGTTTGAATGATTCAACGATTCAAATTTATTTAAATGCTTTGTAATGATCTTAATCATAAGTGTTCGGAAAGTCGAGTGGAGTCACTCCAGATTTTTAATTATTGTAGTTTTTAGAGTTTATTCATTTATTATGTTTAGTTGTGTAATTTCTCAGTGTATAATTTTAGGCCGGATCTACTGCCGGATATTTGTAATATCCGACTACTGCCACATTTTCGGGCATATTGGCCGGATAGGCCGGATGACCGATGCATCCATAACGCATAGATGCTTATTTACGGCGGTACACACAAATCGAAATTGTAAACACTTTTGAACATCGTTCTAAAATGTTAAAGAGCAAATAACTTACTTGACAAAAATTGCAGAATGCTTCACCTGAAGGAAAACATTATTCTGTGTTGCTGCGTAGAGTGTATGAATGCTAAGGAAACTAGATTATTAAAAACAAGTGGGAGTCTATCTGGCATGAATCGAAAGCTGACAGTCCTGATAATTCGAAATCGAAGATAACCCGTTTGTAATCTTATCCTACTGCTTATGATTTATCTCAGTCTGTTGTCTTTCGATTACTGCGAAATTTTAATAGCGCATAAAAAGTCGAAAAATCAGTAAGAAAAACAAACGCTTATGGAAAAGGCTCTAAATCGAAAATGATGGAAATCAGGGGATCCCGTAGATAGCATTGGTTAACCCTTTGAGGCGCAACCCTATCCCAATGCTGAAAAAAGGGCAGCCGTTGCCATCGCTCGACATAACTACCAGCAAGATGGCGGACGATCGAAACGTTCATCGCGTGCCACACATCTAGAGACCCTTTTTTGACGACAGCTGGCTGTGCCACCATCTTGCTAGTAATTAATTCGAGCGATGGCAACGGCTGCCCTTTTTTCAGCATTGGGCAAATCTATCCAGCTGTTCTCGCATTCTTTCATTTTTCAGCAGATGTCATGTGCTGTTAAAAATAGTCGTGACAATTTTTTTACGGGAAATGACGTGCTAAAAAGTAAAGGATTCTCGTCTAGCTATGTCACCCGCAACTATTTTTATAGAAATCCAATCTGTTCTTCGTGACTGGCAATAGTCAAAACGTCAGAGTTTGGTGTTCCCAGAGCGGGAACACTGCGCGTTAAAGGGTTAATATGCACTTGAAATAGCTACAGGGTGTCTCAGAATTCATGGGCCAAATTTTAACTCATCAAGCCTCGCTCCGTTAATATCACGGACTTAGCTTTCTCCTTCTATTTCTCATGATACAGGTCATTGATCTCAAGAACCAGCAGTATGCTAAGCCGATCTCCAGATACACAGAAATGCGGGTCAAAAGTCTCCATTAAAATCATACTATGCGATTTTTAGTGGAAGTAGTGTTGTTCCTTAAGCCCTCTGGTAACCGCTAATCAATGTCAGACCCTCCATCGCGGCGAAAGGGGAACCGATTTTCAGAAATTGGGGCCCTGATCGAAAGGTTCATTGGGGGCACTCTCTTACGAAGTTTTTATACCCTATAAAGTAGAGATGGGGTAAGAATGAACACCCTGTTCTTTTGAACCTGTTCTCAAGAAAGAACGGGAACACCCTGTTCAGTGATCACGGCAAAAACATGTTCTCAGTTCATTAAGGTCCGACGCTTCAAAATTTTATGGCAGGCAAGCGTGTTGAAAAGAGAAATTTTGGAAAATGCCTTAAAGGTGAAATTTCTCATTGAAAGGCACGATTAATATTTTTTTGCTAAGAGAAATTTTAATTCTGGGGGGGCAGACCCCCCCCTCCCCCACATTGGCTACGTATCTGATGGTGGGGACAGAAGTTCACAATTTTAGCTTTATCAAATTCTAATTGTGGAATCTTAGTTATTTTGAGAAATAATGATAACGAAGATGATTATCTGGGGGGGGGGGGGGGATAGAACTTTTAACCCAACCTACCATAATTTTAAAGAGGACCCGGGCAAAGAATAAGAAGCTTTCTTATATGTTCAATACGAAATGCACTCACAGGATTACAATTCGTCAATTTTTATTATTCCAGCCAAACTACTCAATTTGAATCAAAGTAAAAAATTTAATAATAAAGAAAATGATAGTCTGAAACACAAACAAACGAAAAAAAATATTTTATCAACGTCAAACAATAATATAAGCATTACACTATCTCCATATAAAACGCGCCTTCGCTTCATACGCTCTTAGCCATCTCTTATTGGCTGAAAAAGAACCTGTTCCGGAGCAGCCTCTCCTATTGGCTGAAAAAGAACACGTTCTTTGATCACGACTCGAGGAGTTCTCCGAGCAGTGAGCGGGAACACCTAGTTCTTTGCACCTAGTTCAGCGTTCTTTTCCTGAGCTGGAGTTCTTTTTCGGAACGGAGAGCTAAGAGCGGGAACGGGGTAAAAGGCGTTCTCTTGCTGAACAGGTTAAAAGAACTGTTCTTCGGTGAAAGGTGTTCTTTCATTAAATCTGTTCCCTGTTCTTTTGCTTTAATTAAGTTCTGAGCTAGGGTCAAAGTTGTAGACTTGGAGTCAGAAGCAAGGCCGTACTATAGACGGGGGGGCAAGGGGCGATTAAACGGGACTGGCGGAGGGGGCGACCGCCCCCCCCCCGAGAAAAAAGAAATTAATGTAAAAGATCCTATTTTTTCTTCCAAAAAATGGATGTATATGTCAATCCTCTAACTTACCGCCCCCCCCCGACAAAAATGCATTAATCCGCCACTGGGGGGTCCTATGAGTTCGGACGCCGCTCCCCCGAACTTATTACATTATATGTACATGGTGTATTTATACAGGGACGTAGCCAGAAATTTTTTTCTGTGTGGGGATGGTGAGGGGCATGGGCGCCGGCAGCATAGGGCAAGGGGGGGCAATGCCCCTCCCCCTGGATTTTTGTATGCAGTGTTATCCTTTACTTTTTTGCTCTTTCCAACATGGTAACTATAAGTTGAAGTAGTCTTTGCCCCCCCCCCCTTGAGTAGTCTTTGCCCCCCTGGGAAATATTCTGCCGGCGCCCATGGTGAGGGGTATGAAATGCAGTAATGTATAAATGAACGAAATGTTTGTGCAGTAATAAAAAAAAATTAATCTTGCTAAATTAGACAGAAATTGGGTGTGGGGGATATATCCTGAAAATTTTATCCCGATATACGATGCTCCCCGACTCCGAAATTATTTTCTAGGTATGGCCCTGGTCGGAAGCCATGTAATTTTATATGCCAAAGTCGTATTCATTTTCTTAAATCGTAGTCGAAGCAATCGACATATTTATACACGCGTATTATTTTTAATCTGGAGCCTGATACTTACAGCTTTTTAAACGGAGTCTTTAATTTTTAAGCTGGAGCATGTACTTTTTTACCCTTTAAGGCGCAACCATTTCCCAATGCTGAAAAAAGGGCGGCCGTTGCCATCGCTCGACTTAACTACTAGCAAGAGGGCGGACGATCGAAACGTTCATCGCGTGCCACAGATCTAGAGACCCTTTTTTTGACGACAGCTGGCTGTGCCCACGCACAGCCAGCTGTCGTCAAAAGCCAGCTGCCATTAAAATATTTTTACAAAAAATTACTGTTAACATACTTGATTGAAGAAAGCCAGAATGTTGGTTGCAAAGTTTTTTTTAAACATTTTACAATTGTTGTTGTTGTTGCTAATGCCCTCTGGCAACCCGCGGGGCGGTGCCAGATCCCTCAAATAGGCAGGCGATGGGCGGAAGGGGCTGCTTCCATTTTAATGAGCCCCAGTGGGAGGAACTCCGACTCAGCTTGGGGTCCCCTAATTTTGAACCAATTCCAGAGGAGGGACCCACCCCCTGAAATCGGCACCCCCAGAGGTATCGTTTAACAATTTGGAGGACATTGAAGCCACGACGGATTTTACGTGCACCAGCTCCCATTAGGGCACACGGTCCCACAGCAGTCGAGCCGAGAGGAAGTTGACCCTCCCAAGCACTGGCCAATCCGGATGCTGCTTCACTTTTCGTGTTCTTATGGCAACGGAGTTTAGTGCCCAGACCACTGCGGGTTTTACAATTGTACTAAAGTATAGTACATGTTAAAAAGACGTATATTTTCATTTTTAAATTGAATAAAATAGTCATAATAAAGCTACCATAAATCAAAGAACCTGTTCTCAAAAGAACAGGAAAAAGAACTGTTCTTTAAAAAAGAACGGGAACGGTGAACAACTGTTCTTTGAAAATAACGGTTTTCCCCACCTCTACTATGTTATAACAGAAAAATGATTACACCGGTCAACGCGATTTTTGGGTCTGACGTCTACATGTTAAATTTTAGTTTCTCCTACGAAAAAACTAAGGAAAAAAAATATTTTTTTAATGAAAGTTTGCTTTTGTAGAAATGAAAGCAATTTTTCAATTTTTTGGCAAAAATCACAGATTTTTACATATATTTTTTATAATTCCACTCTAAATTATGATCAAAAAAGTTTTTGCTGGATATAAAAGTCTTTTTTATTCAAGATGTGTGGTAAACAATAACATATAAATGTAAAATAATAAGAAATGAGTGTCTAAAAGTGAATATTTTTCGTATTTCATTTATGTTCGTATGAGCAAATAATAATACAAACAAATGATAATATTACAAATAATACTACAAGCAATACTACAGAGTTACAAAAAATAATACAGTTTACTTTCGGGTGAATCAAATGGCTGCCATCTTTCGTTTATGAAATAAATTAAAATATACTGTATCGACGTAAATCAGACAAAAGCAAACTTTAAGAACTAAAAATGAAAATTTAAGTGTTTTTCAATGTCTAGAATCGGAATTTAAGCATGAGAACAGAACACCCCCCCCCCCCCGAAAAAAAAAATTGTTGACTTGTGTTATTGAATCAATATGCAAATTGAAATACAACAGTTTTACAATAATAATATTATGTAGGATTAAAGTAATTAAAAAACTTTGTAAAAAACACACATAAGAAGTAAAAGGAAAAAGGATACGCGTTTCGTTCAAAAATTGTTTTGAACTTCTTCAGTCCAAGCCCTTCGACGTAAAGAACACAGGGAACTGAGTTTTTCAGTTCCCTGTGTTCTTTACGTCGAAGGGCTTGGACTGAAGAAGTTCAAAACAATTTTTGAACGAAACGCGTATCCTTTTTCCTTTTACTTCTTATGTGTGTTTTTTACAAAGTTTTTTAATTACTTTATCGTTTAACACCAGTATTTTGAGTGTTTTTTCAATTATGTAGGATTATAGCATTTCAATTATAGAAGCCGCCCCACACCTTACTGTTCTTTATACTCAGTGCAGTGTTAGCCAAATTATTGTATTCATTAGAACGAAAATTATATTTCTTTGTTTTAACAGTATATTTGTCCTTCAAATTTTATTTAGGTTAAGGGTTGTTACACATTTTGGGTGTCATCCTAAAAGTAGATGTTGAAACAGCAAATGGCTGAAATGCGCTTTAGCCCAATACATGGTGACATTTTTTTACTTCCTTGTACGGAGTACAGTAGAACCTCAATTCATCGTTTTTCATGGGGTGCGTAGGAAAAAACGATGAATGCGAGAAAACGACAAATGCGGGATTAAGTCAAAATACGAAGAAAGCAATCTTTATGCATACACGCAATGACGGTATAACAAATACTAATTTGTTACAAAACGAATAAATCGAAGATGAAAATTAAGTGATACTTATTTTGAAAAATCAGTAATTTTATGTTGGGTTTCTCATCATTTTTTTAAACGAAGCAGTAAATTTTCAACATTTACAGCATTTTTCTGGACCTTTTATGTGATTTTATGTATGTATAATAAAGTTTATACAGTTTCAAATACCGTTATTGCTTCATACAAACTTCGTACTAGTGTAGGCTCAGCCTCATCGGCATGAACATTATCTTTTGCTTCATCACACTTTTTCCATGTTTAGGATATCGCATGCCTCGCAGTCTTGATTAATGGAATTATAATTATTAAATTTCACGTTATGCACATCCTCTTCAGCACACAACCACTGTTCATCTGATGATCATCAAACCCCCAAGAAAACATACGAAGAAGCAAATACAGTTTGTACGCCATGTGGAATCCACTTAACTTTCAATTTCATTTTGGTCTGGAGAAAAATTTTACAACGATGAATGCGGGAAAGTCACTTTTCGACGAACGATGCATGCGGGTTTCTTTAACGTTATTCAAATACAATTTGTGCAGGGACCACAGAAATAAAACGATCAATACGGAAAAACGATGTATGCGGGAACGATAGATCGGGGTTTCACTGTATAAGGAAGTAATGTGATCCCGAAAAAATTCCTGGGCCAAATGTCGGCGATAAAAGTGATTTTGACTACCTCTAAATTTAATTTTAAGATTTCTTTTTATGCATGCGACTGCAACTCATTCTGACCAACGGGAGTCTATTTTGACCAGTTTTTCCATGCCGTCTGTAAGTACGTACGTACATATGTATGTATGTATGTAACTCGCATATCTCAAAAACTATGACAGCAGATTTTCAGTGACAGCTTGAAAACCTGCAATCTTATCTTATAAAATAATAATAGGTGATTAAAATATAAAAAAAATCAAGAAAAACGAAAGGGACATATTTTGAGATATTCGAGGTCAAAGAACAAGGTCAAGTGACATACAGGCCTGATTACCGCACAGGCCAACTAGGCCACGGCCTAGGGCCCCCAAGCTTAAGGGGCTCCAAAATTATTAAAATAGTTTAAGTTCTATTCCTAAAAAAATGAGTTATGCACTAAATATTTAAGGGTAATAAAAATAGATAAAGCGATCATTTTGACAGCACATTCCGCCGAGCAAAGGGTTTGTTTGCACATCCCAAGAATTCCACATTGGAGTATTCACTGACGTGACGTCATTTGATTCTGAAGCATAACTTCTACATTAAATGCTTAAAATTTGTGACCTTTAAGTTAAAACTTTTTGTACAGGAGAGAGTTTGAAGCTAAAGCAACCTCCCCTTATATGTGAAATTGCGAAGAAATACTGGTATCACTGGTATGACCAACAGGAAATGACCGTACAGGGGCCCGCAAAAGTGCTAGGCCTAAAGCATCTCCTCCATATCTAGGCTGAATTTATTTCACAACTCTGAATATGAAAAAGATGCATTTGGTATTCGCATATAACATAAAACTATCACCAGCGGAATACACACACAACTATGGCCTGGCCGCGTTTTTTACTATGATCCGTTAAGAGCGTGGTCACGTGACAGTAATAGGATATGGGTCGTGGGGGGAAGAGACAGACAGAATTCTCCAGTTAGACAAGATTTTTGCGGAAAATGAGTTAAATAGAATATAGCGGATGGGGATTGCTGGGGCGAATTGAGGCATTCACAAATTATTGTCTTGAATGAGTATTTTTTGGCGTAAAAGGATTTAAATCGGCCGATAAGAAATTTAATCAATAAATGAGTGTTAGTTTTAATCAATAGATTTAAGCGTGTAGGGCCTCCGAATGTCTTAGACGGGCTCTGGTGACATAGATATTTATATTCCAGTTTTGGCACCATGTTACATATTCCTGGAAAGCTCACACCAAGAGCTTTAAAATGAGTCCTGATTTATTTCAGTAGCATAATCAGAACAGACGTTATAGGCTGTTTTATGAGGTAAAGTATTTCATTTTTTTTCGCTTTTTTAAAAAGTTTAAAAATTTGTAACTTTTGAAAAAGAACGAGGTAGAAATCTAAAATTTGATATTTGGCTAGAGGTTATAGTGTACAACAACTGTGCCAAATTTAAAAAAAAATCCGAAGGGGTACGGCTGTAAGCTGTGTTGATTTGACATGGAATGACCCATGAGCGCGATTAAACGCAGCAGTTAAAGAATTTGGAGACACTTAATTATTAAAACTGCATCAATTGGAAACCCAAAATAAATAGAACTGTAACGGGAGGCTGTACTTACATGTTGTTCCAAATCGCCATTTTAATTCTAAATTACGGTGGTCACATAAATACAAAAAATCGTCATGGTAACTACACATGTTTAATGATCGCCACCTTGGCGAGAGTCGGTGCGTTAAAGTAGGAATCAACTCAACTCAAGAAAGACAAACACGGAATATGATGCACATTCGAAACAATATTTAAAACGGCGAAGTATAGTTGTAATATACTATACTTGGCGAATATTGTAAAATAATTTTAGTAGGCGATTTTAAGAAAGATTTCGATTCCAAAGATGTGTTTTATGGAAGAAGTGAGAAAAATGCGGCACACTCATGAATAATGATACACTTTATACACTTTCCAACTTAATGGAATAGCGAAGAAAAATAGGGGCGACCCATAAATTGTGGTGCGCTTTTAATATATGCCTCTTTAGTGCGTATTTAAAATCTGGAGGAAGAATTTTTTGCAATCTATGGTTTCAGTGCTGCCATCTATTACTTAAAATATTAAACAATTGCTTTTGGGATACTACAGCTGAAGGTAGTAAATTAGAAAATATACATTATACCAGTTGAGTTGCATTGGCGGTTTTACGGGGGGGGGGGAGCAATGGTGGTAATTACCCCTCCCAGGATTTTGAAAACGAAAGTGAAAAATAATTCTGTATGGGGAATTCACTGGGGTGAAATAAACAAATAACACTATCAACATAGCAAATATAGGAACTCTTCAAACATGACAAAAATTTTGATCAAGGGGGGGGGGGCATAGATGCAAGGTTGTTTTTTTCAGTATTTACATACTCCCTTAATGGGGGAAATTCGGTTACCGGGTGTCCTCGCCATGCGCCGATGTGTCGCCAAACTTGGAGTTTGGTCGAAAGTTTGTGTACTTTAGCCTTAGAGTCAGATGTCTGTTGTAACCTGTGTAGATTGAGTTGAGGTGTTGGATGATGCTGTAGTTTGATGAAAAAACGCTCGGTGGGTTCATTAAACGATACCAGGATGTTTGGTAAAGGGATTTTGTGATTGGTTAAGACAATTTAACTGTAATCGGTAAAACGAGGTTTTAAAACGAGGAAATTTGAAATCTGTGAGTCAGTTCTTGTTTTGTGTTATTTGTGTTTGGTGTGTGGTCAGTATATGTTGGTTTTGTGGTTAGTTAGTAAAAGAAAGCGTTTTGGTGTTATGTTATTAGCTGTTGTGCGTTTTGGTATTTTTCAGGAGTTTCTTTAGATAAAGGTAAGTGGTTTTTTTTAAGAATTTTTGCAATTGCTTAAGGTTTTCAATGTGAATTGTAAATGTGTATAAGTAGGTTATTTAAACCACCGATGTTGTTTTGAGTTGAAAACGGGCCTGTGTTTGCCCAGTTTACATTAGCTGTATGAGTAGGTTGCTTAATTCACTGTTGTTTTTTTAGTTAAAAACGGTTTACTGGTTGCCTAGTTTACATAGCTGTACAACTAGGTTGGTGAATCCACTGAGGTTTTTTTAGTTAAAAACGGACCACTGGTTGCCGAGTTTACATAGCTGTACAACTAGGTTGCTGAATCCACTGAGGTTTTTTTAGTTAAAAACGGTCCACTGGTTGCATAGTTTACATAGCTGTAGAACTAGCTTGCTTAATATTCTGAAATTTTTTTAGTTAAAAGTGGTTTACTGTTTGCTCATTTTTAATTGCCTGTTACTGAATTTGCTGACAATTTTTAGTGTTAAGTATGGATGGTGTATTTTGTTTTATTGTTTTTTTTTAAGTGGAATATCTGTGGAATTTTAATGTGTTAAAGTAATTTATATTTCCTGACAGTGCTCAACATGTTGTATTATTTTATCGTATTCTAAAATGGTGTTTCACACGTGAAAAATTTGGCGACAAAAAAAAGCGCCAAGTAGCGGGTGTTGGCGAGAAAAAAAGTCGCCAAAAATAGGCGACACCCGGTAACTGAATTACTCCCTCATTAATTAAGTGATTAATTAAACATTTTATCTTCATATATAAAGGAAGATGTCCGTCCTGACTGACTGACGATCATCGCCCATCTAAATCTACTGGACAGACATGAAATTTTAGGAGCTTGTAGCTTTTGTGCCCGGCGTCATTTAAGAAGCGATTTTTAAAAATTCGAACCCAGACGGGGATGGCGGCCCAAAACGTCCTTTTCACGTTTCCCTTCATAACTCAGCATTAAAAAGAGATAGAAATACAATTCTTTCTTTAAAATGTAACAACACACATACCTAAAATTCGTTTTCAGGGTTTTTTTAGAATTCGCACCCAAACAAGCGTAGCGGTCGAAACGTTCTTTAACATTCTTTTCACGTTTCCCTTCATATCTCAGAGGAAAAAAGATACAACCATAAAAATCTTGCTTTAAAATATAACTAACACAGATACCTTAAAGTTGTTTTCAGGGATTTTTAGAATTCTCACCCAAACGGGCGTAAGCGGCCGAAACGTGTGTTTCACATTTCTCTTGATTTAGAGGAAAAAATAGAGATAGCTTTAAAATTCTTGCTTAAAGGTATAGGAAATACAACTGCTTAAAATTCGTTTTCTAGGTTCCTTAGAATGCGCATGAAAAGGAGGATAAGGGGCCAAAACGTTATTTTCGAATTTCTCATCATATCTCAAAGGGAAATAAAGATAGTCATAAAATTCTTACTTTAGAATGCAGGGAACAAGGATGCCTAAAAATCAGTTTCAGGGTGTTTTAGAGTTCGCACCCAAGAGGGTGTAAGGGGCCAAAACGTTCTTTTCACATTTCCTTTCATATGTCAGAGGAACAAGAAATAGCCTAAAATTCTTGCTTAAAAATATAGTGAACACAAATATCTTAAAATTATTTTCAGGTTTTTTTAGAATTCGCATCATAACGGGGATAAGGGGGTCAAAATGTTGTTTACAAATTTTCCATCATATCTCAAAGGGAAAAAGAGATAGCCACAAAATTCTTGCTTTAAAATGTAGCTAACACGAATACATAACAGTCATTTTCAGAGTTTTTTTAGAGTTCAAACTGTTGTGAGGGGCTAAAACGTAACGTTATTTTCATATTTGTCTTCATATATCGAAGGAAAATGAAGATAGCCATAAAAATCTTGCATTAAAATGTAACGAACACAAATTCATAAAAATCTTTTTCAAATGTTTTTAAAAAATCGACCATTATAAAGGGTAAGTTGACAAAAAACGGTGTTTTTTACTTTCCGAACATGTACCATGTAAGGAAAGTATTGTAATCATGAAAAAATTCGAATTCGAGATTTCGGTGTTTTTACACGTTTTGAGGGCTCCTGAATTCATTTATGCTATTTTTACGAGATGTATGTGCGTGCGTGCGTGCGTACGTGTGTGTGTGAGAGAGAGAGAGAGAGTGAGTGAGTGAGTGAGTGATCACGATAGCTCCTGAACGGGGCATTCGATTGAGCTGAAATTGGGTATATATGTTATAAACCACCATCGCAAGACCGGTATTGATTTTGGTGTGTATAGGACTAATAGTTTTTCTACAGGGCTACGACAAAGATTTCTTCTACATTATGGCCTATGGGAGGAAATTCTTGAAAGTGCGCTAGCGTTTAAACGGTACATTCGATTGAGCTCAAATCGGGCTAATGTAAAAGATTTCTTTTACATTACGGCCTATGGGAGGAAATTCTTGAAAGTGCGCTAGCGTTTAAACGGTACATTCGATTGAGCTCAAATCGGGATACATGTTACAAACCACCGACGTAAGACCAGTATTGATTTTGATGTGTATAGAACTTACAGTTTTTCTACAGGGCTACGACAAAGATTTCTTTTACATTACGGCCTATGGGAGGAAATTCTTGAAATAGCGCTAGCGTTTAAACGGTACATTCGATTGAGCTCAAATCGGGATACATGTTACAAACCACCGTCGTAAGACCAGTATTGATTTGGATGTGTATAGAACTTACAGTTTTTCTACAGGGCTACGACAAAGATTTCTTTTACATTACGGCCTATGGGAGGAAATTCTTGAAAGTGCGCTAGCGTTTAAACGGTACATTCGATTGAGCTCAAATCGGGATACATGTTACAAACCACCGTCGTAAGACCAGTATTGATTTTGATGTGTATAGAACTTACAGTTTTTCTACAGGGCTACGACAAAGATTTCTTTTACATTATGTCCTATGGGAGGAAATTCTTGAAAGTGCGCTAGCGTTTCGGTACATTCGATTGAGCTCAAATCGGGATACATGTTACAAACCACCGTCGTAAGACCAGTATTGATTTGGATGTGTATAGAACTTACAGTTTTTCTACAGGGCTACGACAAAGATTTCTTTTACATTATGGCCTATGGGAGGAAATTCTTGAAAGTGCGCTAGCGTTTAAACGGTACATTCGATTGAGCTCAAATCGGGATACATGTTACAAACCACCGTCGTAAGACCAGTATTGATTTGGATGTGTATAGAACTTACAGATTTTCTACAGGGCTACGACAAAGATTTCTTTTACATTATGGCCTATGGGAGGAAATTCTTGAAAGTGCGCTAGCGTTTAAACGGTACATTCGATTGAGCTCAAATCGGGATACATGTTACAAACCACTGTCGTAAGACCAGTATTGATTTTGATGTGTATAGAACTTACAGTTTTTCTACAGGGCTACGACAAAGATTTCTTTTACATTATGGCCTATGGGAGGAAATTCTTGAAAGTGCGCTAGCGTTTAAACGGTACATTCGATTGAGCTCAAATCGGGATACATGTTACAAACCACCGTCGTAAGACCAGTATTGATTTGGATGTGTATAGAACTTACAGATTTTCTACAGGGCTACGACAAAGATTTCTTTTACATTATGGCCTATGGGAGGAAATTCTTTAAAGTGCGCTAGCGTTTAAACGGTACATTCGATTGAACTCAAATCGGGATACATGTTACAAACCACCGACGTAAGACCAGTATTGATTTTCATGTGTATAGAACTTACAGTTTTTCTACAGGGCTACGACAAAGATTTCTTTTACATTACGGCCTATGGGAGGAAATTCTTGAAAGTGCGCTAGCGTTTAAACGGTATATTCGATTGAGCTCAAATCGGGATACATGTTACAAACCACCGTCGTAAGACCAGTATTGATTTTGATGTGTATAGAACTTACAGTTTTTCTACAGGGCTACGACAAAGATTTCTTTTACATTATGGCCTATGGGAGGAAATTCTTGAAAGTGCGCTAGCGTTTAAACGGTACATTCGATTGAGCTCAAATCGGGATACATCTCACAAACCACCGTCGTAAGACCAGTATTGATTTTGATGTGTATAGAACTTACAGTTTTTCTACAGGGCTACGACAAAGATTTCTTTTACATTACGGCCTGTGGGAGGAAATTCTTGAAAGTGCGCTAGCGTTTAAACGGTACATTCGATTGAGCTCAAATCGGGATACATGTTACAAACCACCGTCGTAAGACCAGTATTGATTTTGATGTGTATAGAACTTACAGTTTTTCTACAGGGCTACGAAAAAGATTTCTTTTACATTATGGCCTATGGGTTAAAATCTTGAACGAGCGCTAGCGTTTAAACAGTACATTCGATTGAATTTAGTTTGGTATATATGTTTGAATTATTCATCGATTAAAATTGATTTAAATGCTTGGTAATGATCTTAATCGTAAATGTTCGGAAAGTCGAGTGGAGTCACTCCAGATTTTTTAAGTAATATTTAGCTCTTGGGTGCTGTTAATTCCAGGACAAAGATTTTTGTATACCTGGTGAAAGGGCGAATCAAGTTTCAAGGGTTGACAGATTAAACAAGAAAAATCCCTAAGGTTTGCCATTTTTGATGATGTATCACGAAAATTGGTATAAAAGAAATAAGTCCCCGAAGCGATATCTTCCATCTTTGTCGAGTGCCCCACCAGTGGCCAACTGCATAACGCGCTGCGCTGGGTGACGGAAGATGTCTGTTCAAAACCAGGTCGCGTCCGCCGACTTAACCGTTCGGAATGTTCCGTGTTTTCCTCCGGAACTTAGCATAAATACAGGTTAGGACCTCTTACAAAGACCCCCCACGGAGGGCACCGCGCCATTTGGCCTAGAGCCCACGTGTTGCTAATCGGCGGTAATCCCACAACACAACAAAATACAACCATCTTTGTCGAGAAATTGCCTAACCCCATTGTTTATTTAAAGGGAATATTGGTGTCTATATTCGAGTAAATAAAGGTGAAGTATAGTTAGAATATGCGTGGCGGGGATTAGGCGATTTTAACATAGATTTCAATTTTGAAGAACAAGAGGACTAAAACGCAGGGAATATGATCCAAATTTCCAAACTGTATTTAAAAAAAAAAAATCAAGTACAGTTAGACTATGGCTGAAGAATATTCTAAAACAGTTTTTGTAGGCGATTAAATATATAACCAAAATTTGTTTGATATTTATTTACTTATTTTCATTTGCTGTTGTTGTTGTTGTCGTCTTGTCCATGGATAGACGACATTATCCGTGGTAAAAGGGGTGCCATTGCCCCCGAGGGGGTTGGACTTCTACTTGTTGGTCCCTAATTTTGAACCGATTCCAGATGAGGGACCAAACGCCACCTGAAATTGGCACTCCCAGATTTATCGTTTAACAACTTGGAGGACACTGGAGCCACGACGGATTTTACGTGCACCATTTCCCCTTAGAGTACACGGCTTCACTGCGGACGAGCCGAGAGGGAGATGACCCTCCCAAGCACTGGCCAAGCCGGATGCTGCTTCACTTGCCGTGTTCTTATGGGAACGGTGTTTAGCGCCCAGACCACTGCGGGACTATTTTCATTTGTATTTGTTGGTTTTGACAATATCCATTCCATGCGAAGAACGGCTGCTTCAGCTAGTTTTACATATATGAAGAGCATTGTACAGTCAGAAGGGTCCCCTTTCCACTGTGCGCCCCCCAGTAGTCAATCCTTCTCTGAGATACTGAGTTTATTTAAAATTATAAAATATCATTACCCCTCCCAGACTGCAACTCTAGAACCGCCCTTGTTGAGTTGTCATACTTTCTCGAATCAATACTCTTGCATCAATAAGGTTTTCCGAGGAACGTCATCTTATTATTAGAAAAATTTATCTGAAGTATATTTAAAGTTTATCAAGTTATAGAGGTTACTTAAATAGAAGTTCTATATATTTTGATAGAAAATGTGTTTCGATAAAATTAATTGAATTGATTCATTAATAGACTTTTGCCAAGGAAAATTTTGGCAACTCTGTGCTTAAACTCGCATTTTATAGTAAAGCTTTGGCTTTGATAACAAGTGCATTTTAACCCATTTATGCCTAGCGTCCCTTTTTCGGGACGGCATTTTCGCTATTAGTCGAAAACGTTATTCATTTTTCCTAGTCCTTATTCATGAGTATCGAGCCTCAACTCTACAAAATATTTTAACATGACCAAGTAGGATGTTGACATTTCGATTTTTATGCATAATGATTTTAAAAGAAATCATCCCTTGTTCAAGAAGTTGACGTCAGAAATTTATCTATTATTTCTGTTATCAGTATAAATCGAAGAAAGTCGCAAAAATATCCAGGCACAAATGGGTTAAGGACCTCAAAGTAATGGCGAAAACGAAATCTCTAGAGTTTTAAAATTCTGGTAGTCAATTGTATTTTACTCAAGATATCTATCTCCCTGTACGGTTATTCTGTACTTTTATTTGAAACAATTGCTTTATTTATCATGAAAATAGTTCTTTTCTCTTGATTATGTAGTACTTTTTTACTATTTGCAACAATTGCGTTTGTTATCATTAAAATAGTTCGTAGTTTCATATGTGTCTTCTTTATGCCTATCTGATTTTTAATAATAAGTTTAAAAACTTTGAAAAATTTGTTTAAAAAATGAAAGGGGTAATTAAGGTATTGATTATTTATACGATGAAATATGCGTGTTTTGAAATGAGTCAATTAATTAATGTGAATAATTTTTTCATATTGCCCATGCGCGGAAAAACATCTTTTGATTTGGAAGGTTTGATCTCCAGTGAATAACAGTCAAAAAGCTTATTCATCACCTACTAATAGACACACTCACTGAAAAATAATTTTTTTAATAGTTTCAACTTTATTTTTCAGCATGCAGCATGTAATAACGTAAAATGTATGCTCAGTTCAGAGACAAATTGTACTGTAAAAAATGATTCTGTTTTATTTTCCAATGCGTGCTCATAATGTGAAGTATCTGTTCGATTTCAACCCATAACTTTATAGCACCTGTCAATTTCGATATGCTGGCTACAATAATTAGAAATAAAATGCATTCACTCTAGCATATTTAACCCTTTGAGAAGCAACCCTTTCCCAATCCGGAAAAAAGGGCAGCCATTGCCATCGCTCGACTTAACTACCAGCAAGATGGCGGACGATCGAAACGTTCATCGCGTGCCACAGATCTAGAGACCCCTTTTTTGAAGACAGCTGGCTGTGCCGGCACAGCCAGTTGTTGTAAAAAAAGGGGGTCTCTAGATCTGTGGCACGCGATGAACGTTTCGATCGTCCGCCATCTTGCTGGTAGTTAAGTCGAGCGATGGCAACGGCTGCCCTTTTTTTCAGCGTTGGGCAATCTGTCCAGCTGTTCTCGCATTCTCTCATTTTCCAGCAGATGTCGGTGCTGATAAAAATAATCGTGAGCATTTTTTTACGGAAAATGACGTGCTAGAAAGTAAAGGATTCTCGTGGAGCTATGTCACCAGCAACTATCTTTATAGAAATCAAATCTATTCTTCGTGACTGGCAACAGTCAAAATGTCAGAGTTTGGTGTTTCCAGAGCGGGAACACTACACGTTAAAGGGTTAAGAGAGATATTCGCTATTTATTTATTTGAAATCTACTTAATTAAATTGTATAAATCATCCTTTTAGCTGAATATATCCTGAGAGGAAGATGGGGGTAATTTCTTTTCCCAGATGGTGCCTAAACATCAGCGTTTCTACTGTTATTTCATTCCTACATTTCCAGTCGTTTTAGGCGGGGTTTTCATTAGTTCTGGCCGAAAAAAAAAAAAAAAAAAAAAAAACAGATTTTTTTCTTCAGCTCTAATACCACGGAAAAGTTGCGAACTTGGGTGACTAAAAAGATGTCAAAAAGTAAATGAAATCATTTTGTATATTCCGTTCGCGCATCTGCTCTAACATTTGCCGAAGTTTGGAAAAAGAACCCTTTTATTCTGGGGGGATGGGGGGGGATTTCGGGCAACAATCTTTGGATTGCTTCAATATAATACTTTAAAACTTTCAGCCCTTGTTCATAGTATTTGTATGCATAAAACGAACTATAGTTATGAACATAGACTAAAAAGAAAAATAGTTGTAAACGAAAAAGGCCATTTAAAATGCAAGAATTTAATTTTTTAATTAAAATTAAATAGTGTTCCTGCATTTTAAATATCTTAGTGGTTATATTTAAAATTATTAGTTTTCTTTAATTTAGGGTGAAATTTGCTGGAGAATATTGGAAACTTTTGTTGTTATCCTGCGCGGAGTGCATTATAGTACTTTTGAAGACCTGAAATTTTGTGCTATATATTTACGTGTTTTCAAGTAGTGAAAAAACTTTATTTTATCATTTTTTTATTTTTATTATACAAGACAGTATCTTATGCAATCACTCTGCAAAAATCATTTTAATACCTCTAATATTTGTTTTGCCAAAAATTTCATAAGATAGAGCACTTTTTTGTGATTTCATGCGTTAAATGGGTAAACTGTCCCCTTAAATTTATGATTTTTATTTCAACGTTTTGTTTCTATAGAGAGTTCTTACCAACATATACTAATTAAACGGTGTTGACATAGACGTCACTTCGATGTTACGAGCTTAAAAATTACATTAAATACTCAGCAAGGTTTACAAATTGTGATGCATAATAGCACTTAGTCAAAAATTCATATTTGTTGGAATAGCTATTACTTCCATCAAAATTTCTAACCATAAAGTTTCACATGGCTTTGTTAACATTCAATATGCATAGCACTTTTCATCACAGACTGGACAAACAGAATAAGGATCATATTAACAAAGAGATTATAAAATAAAACATGATGCCTTCAAACGTCAGCCATTTGACTGTGATGCATTAGCGCAGACTGGCAGTTATTTAAACATTACGATATTTTCTTTTTGGTTATGCAAAAATTTGTGTTTGAAAATGCTTGCCTAACTTTAATCAATTTGCTAAACAATAAAGTCATTGCTAACCAATTTTGCATTTACATCAGCCGTGACAGTGCTAAAAATATCGTGTCATACAGGGTGGTCAAAAATTATTTAAAAAAGAACAAAAATGATAGAAAATTGCAGTTTTGCACAAATAGGTTTAGAGGGTGGCCGGATATTTTTTTTAGTGACAAGAAAGGTTGTAGTTCCAAATGCTACCGATAGATGGCGCTGACGTGCACAATGGGAAACAAGTTTCCAACTTTAAAAAATCCGAAATCTCTCTAATCCTTGCCATGAAAACTGCAATTTTGTATCATGAATTTTTGTAGTTTTCCCGACCTTTTGACGCATCCTGAGTGCATTAAAGTTTAAAAATTCATTAAAAAACGAACAAGTTTTCATTAACATTCGTTAAAAAAGAACAATTTTCTACGGACTTTTTGGTCGTCCCGTAAAAAATAGATATTACAGCGATTATCTCTTAACCCTTTGAGGCGCAACCCTTTCCCAATGTCCCTCTTTTCAGCATTGGACAATCTATCCAGCTGTTCTCGCATTCCTCCATTTTTCAGCAGATGTCAGTGCTATTAAAAAGAATCGTGACAATTTTTTTACGGGAAATGACGTGCTAAAAAGTAAAGGATTCTCGTGGAGCTGTGTCACCCGCAACTATTTCTATAGAAATCAAATCTATTCCTCGTGACTGGCAACAGTCGAAACGTCAGAGTTTGGTGTTCCCAGAGCGGGAACACTGCGCGTTAAAGGGTTAAACGATGAGTTATCGAAACATACTTTTAGATTTTTATATGGTCCCTCCTTTCCTGTCTCTTATATTAAGAAAATCCCATATCTCTAAATAAAAGACATTTAAAGTTCAAAATGATGACCTACACCAATTTACTTGCTGTGTTGGCATCTGTTTAGTGACAAAAAAAATTCTCATTTTAGAGGCCAAACTATGAGTTGATGAAAGTTAAGCAATGATCCCTTTTGTAGGAAAATGGCAAAAACACATTCGAATTATTGAAATTAGCGATTTTACCTGATAGGTACTGCTTATCGATAGTTTACTTTTTCAGGGGTCATCCATTAATTAGATCACCTCCTAGAGAAGGGGTTTCAAAGTGTAACAGAGAATGACACCGAAAATGTTGTGGGTTAAATTTCACTGGGAACAGCCAAACACACAATACTAGAAGAATTCTTGCTAAAATTGGATTTCCAGACTGTCCAATGACCACTAACATAAATTAGCGTCAGTTGAAAAGTAATCACATTTTTCTCACTTTTGAGACATGCCCTTAATATTTGGCGATAAATGTTCAAATTTTCAACTTCTGATATCTCAGAAACTATTCTACATAGAGATATGGGATTTTTTGATATACATATCTTCTTACACACAGAGCAATATTTACCCAAATATAAGGGATAAGAAAGGAAGGACCGTATAAAAGTTAAATTTAGTATTTTAATATGTATACAGTTTCCTGTAAAAAAATTGTCATACCTGAAAGCTACTCTTCATTTGACTAACTTTTCTAAATTGAAAGTGTATTTTGATTATCGCTGTAACACCTATTTTGAATCGCACGATGTACTCCACGTATGGTATGAAATAATACGCAAATTAGAAACACACAATATTTCATATAGTGATCTTAAATCCATGCTTTTATTCGTCTGATATAAATTTGTTTAGTCATCTTTATTCACAGTCAACTTTATCGGTAATGTTCGCAAGAGGGTGTCCATTTTGTAAATGTTCTGGAGACATTAATTTCACTGTTGTATATATCCATGATGTTCAAATAAATAATTGCAATTACAAAAGAGCTGCGATTTGATTCTTTTTGGAACAACAGCTATTTCAGTATCTGGACAAAGATCTAACGCTGAATTCTCGCTTTCTTCACATTTCTTTTCTAGTCGGAAAAGTACGTTGTCAACGAGTAGATTAACTTTTTGTTCTTTTCTCCAGAAGGGCCTTCTACGATTTATCGAATTGTCATGAAAATTACTGGCGGTATTTAGAGGAAATCACACTTTTTCCCATTCTGTTTCGATCACGTGGATGTCGAAGATCATTCCTCGAATCTCGAAAGCGGCATGGTCATGGCTATTGTAGTTGTCGTAAAGTATCATGGCTATTGCGGTAAAATCTGATGATCGGGCTGCGTTTACTTCACCATGTAGAAGATTCGATGTGTCACAGCTGTGGAAATGCATCATGTAGACATTCTACTGGATGTAAAGTACTTCCCGTTGTCGGAATTGCACGGTGTCAAAGTCGTCAATTTAAACATTTTGTACACGACGGCAATCGGATCTTTTTTGAATCCGTCACACTGTCGTCGCAAATCTGTGACTGAATACATTATCTGAGCCAAATAACTGCGCTTTGATTTCGTCTAGAGGATTTTTTTTCCCCCCAACAGTGGTCGCTAGTCAATTTTTAGTAAGTCTTCATAAAACTTTAGATGAATATCTAAATGTACCTTTACATTGCACAAATCGAATGCTTTCTTTAAAATCTTCATCAGGTAAAATGGTAGTCACAGGACATAGCGGGTCGCCACACTTTAGTTTCTAAAAAAAAAAAAGTGAGTAGCAGTATTAAATGCTTGGGAACCACTGATTAGAGTACAAAGACCATTCCTCAAATCTCGAAAGTAGCACGGCTAGGCTGTTCCAGTCGCCGTACGAAGATCTCGGTTTGGATGTCGCTTTCTTCATAAAATAGTCGAACTGAGCAAGCCACTGCATCGGAAATATTTCATGTCGGCACTCAACTGGATATGATGTTTTTTTGTCTCAGTTGGAAATGCTTGCAGACAAGCAAAGTTGAACTTTTTACTTTTTTATATACAATGGAACTTCGGTCTTTTTTCCGGCAATCAAACTGTCATCCCCAAAGGGTAATTATATTTATTGTCTGCTGAGTCAAACAACAGCAATTCGATTCTTTTTACGGCTGTATCCACCATTAACTTCTCAACTGGCGGTTCAACTGACAGTTGAGTAATCACCAGTTTGAAAAACTCGACTAGTCAGTCCAAGATTCGTATTCACTTGTTAATCGAGAAGAAAACGCTACTGAGCCTGTGGTAACTCTCCCTATAAGTTGAAACGGGACCAATTACGATGATCCCGCGTCCATCGAAGAATCCATAAAGAATTTAGAGTTCCCATCACGTAGAAGTTGTTCATTTCGCCTCCTCTCCAAATGTCCCACAGTCGTCGCTGTGCTTTTCCACACGTCTTTATAAGGAATGAGAGAACCAGTTCTTGGAAGGAATGGATGCGAGGAAGCTAATTTTTCATGGAAAAGTCTTAACTGAGCATGCTCGGTTAGCTCAATTTAGCTCTTATAGCGAAGTTGGTTTTTTTTTTCGACTTGAACTTGGGTAAGGAGATCAGTTAGTTCCAGCTCAGGAATTGGTGAATATTATTCGCGCGTTCGACCACTGCCACCTAGACGCAGAAAGCCTGAGCGCTGAAGCTTTGACGTCATCATTAGGCCTTCAAGTAATGACGTCATCACACTTTCATTCTCATAAAGTAAAACTATTTAAATTTTCTGGTGAATGCTACAAATATTAAACAGTACCTTAAGTTAACGATAAAAATTAAAATACGTTTGTGATACAAAACAATTCATTGTGATCTACTCCCTTATTACATTATATTAGGTTGTAACGAAAGTTTCCCGCCACCGCAAACATCGTCAGCACACAGTTCGCGTTGGCATATTTGCTCATATTTTGTCAAACGATTTTTGGCATTTGAAAGAAAGAGGTTTACTTTATAACACTGTGTTGTGAAATCTGTAAAAAATATAGTTATCGTTAAGAACAAGGTGTCCCAAATGGAACTATCACTCTAGAGGATTAGAACCATCCTTTACTTCCATTTGTGTTGCAAAAAGTCAGCTACATAATATCAACGAATTATGAGTACAGCTTTAAGTACTATTGTTGTATCATGTGACACTGTGCAGGTTATGTACCGAAAGTTCAAAATCAGTTATCTAAGGAGTTAGAAGTTAGTTTTTCAGGCAGATATGGCAGAAAACTTTCGTTACAACCTGATATAATTATTTACAGTTAAAAGCTGCCCTTTTTTGTACAATTAAATTTTCTATCTCAATTCATTAAAATATTGTTATGAGAGAATAAATTCATCAGAAATTTCGAATAACTTTAGTTCACGAAAATTAGGCTGTGATGACGTCACCTTTGAAAGGCCAACTGATGACGTAAAGGCTTGGGGACGTAGCAGTGGTTAGGCTTTCTCTATCTAGGAGGCAGTGGTTCGACCGAGAGTGTGCTGTGTCGAGATAGAAGGTGAATACAACCGTTGCAGTAACACGGAAGTCCAGGATCGCTGTTTCTCGACCAAAGCGGCCGCGCGGCTATTCCAGTCGCCTGACGAAGATCTGTCGATCGGACGTCGCCCTCTTCACCATGTAATAATCGACTGGAAGGGCTGCAGCGGCCGCGGGGATGTGTCACTTGGGCACGACCCTCCTGGATATCATGTCCTTCTCGTCGTCCGACATCCACGCCGTCAGGACGTTGTTCGGGTGGTCGTTCGCCGTGTCCTTGTTGTTGTTGTTGCTGCTGCCGCTGCTGCTGTCCGCGGGGTCGTGGTCGTGCTCGGTCTGGGTCGCCGAGCTCACCCGGTTGCCCTGCGAGATCTTGACGATCGGCTTCAGCTGCTTCTCCAGGTGCAGCTTCAGGCTGTTGATGTCGATCCGTATGAAGTTGGAAGGTCCGTTTCCGGTCGGTATGTCGTCGTAGTGGATGTCGTGCTCGATCAGGTCGGCGCCGTCGGCTTCCTCCTGCACGGACATCCGTATGGGGACGAACTTGTTGATGACCTGGGAAAAGAAACGTACGATTAAAGAAAACAAAGGATTAATGGCGCCTGTCACGGCAAGTGAGCATCTATGGATTAAAATTAACCCAATGCTGAAAAGAGCGCAGCCGTTGCCATCGCTCGACTTAACTACCAGCAAGAGGGCGGACGATCGAAACGTTCATCGCGTGCCACAAATCTAGAGACCCTTTTTGGACGACAGCTGGCTGTGCTCGCGCACAGCCAGCTGTCGTCAAAGATTGATGTCTCCAGTCTCCAGGTGTCCGGGTTGATGTCTCCAAGATACGGCTCGACTTTTTTTCTCGCCGTTCCTCTCCCTAAAGCCGGATTCATACTGGCCGTACCGTACCGCTAAGACGCCGCAATGACGTCACGTGGCGGAGCAACACGGCGACCGCCGAGGGTTTGCGCATTATCTGGCGAGAACAGATATTCCGTAGCAACCGCAAAGCTACAGCCAATTACAGAAGAGCTTTTACAGCTACAGCCAATTACAGAAGAGCATTGGTGTATTTACTTGCGTCACCGCAAGCTCGCCGCGAGGACAGCCAACGGTCCAAAACGGCGAAACAGTACGGCATGGTTGCGGTGCGGCGCGGCAGATATGAATCCACCTTTACTCTAACGGGTTCCGCGTATTTTTACAGGATGAAGTCGGCGAACGGCCAGAGCACGGTAGCGGTCGAAAAAGTAGATTTTTCTGCGGTTCTTCTTTTTCCGCGCGCACGTCACTTCCTTTAGGCCTGGACTCCACAATACCAGAAAACACGACAGAATCAGAAAACAGAAATTGAAAATTGACGAACTTCCGGTTTTTCAGTTTGTCAAGCAGAATAAAGGGCGGAAAACGGAGTTGAAAATGTTGAACTTTTCTGTTTCTGCCCGCGTTTTCTGCCATGTGCCAGCCAATAAGAATTCGCCTAGATTCAGAGCTGTCATCCAAAAACAAGATGGCGTCACATTTCGATGCTGAAGTACTTGTATCTCAGAGATAATTCTTATTGTGTTATAAATTTGTATTCAATAAAGATAAATGAGAAAAAAGGATATTTTCTTAAAAACATTTTTTGTATTTAAAATAGTACTTACGCTTCATCTACAGTTCGGGGATCTTCATTCAATTTTAATGCTGTAAAAATTCCATATTTTTCTCTTACTAGTTTTAAAGTCATAAAGTATGTTTACGTTTTTTAATTTCATGTGTTCTAATCAAAGTCGTCCTATTCATAAAATGAATGCTTATTTTAGCGAGAAATTATTCGGTATCCACGTATTTTTTCGCGCTATTTCAATCATCAAACGTATCTAGCAATAAACGATTTAAAATGAAAACGATAGATGGCGCCTGCATCGTAGTATATGCTAAGGTGTATTATGCTAGAGTGGAGTCAAGTGCCGACAGAAAATAATCCCGACAGAAACACTCTTCTGTGAGAAAATTCCGCTTTCCGGTAATGTGGAGTCCAGGCCTTACTCAGCGTTACTTCCGTCAGAAAAAAAAAAAATTGAGTTACTCTCTAGTTGCTCCTAAAGAAGTTTTACTTCAAAAATTTTAGGGGGGGGTTAGGCACTGATGTAACGGATAATCTACATACTGGATCGCGTTTTTCGTGTCAATAATAGAACTCTGCTAAATTTTAGAGGGGGTTCTGACACCCACCCACCCCCCTCGCTACGCCACTGAAAAGATCGAAAAATAACGAATATTAAAATCATCTCAAGCTCAACCCCATCTTTCGAGCAGCAAAAGTCTTATTTGTCTGAGCTGTTACAATTAAGATGCCTGCCTTTACATTTTAATCCACGCTCACCGAATTACTTGCTCCGCCAGCTTATTAACCCTTTAAAGCGCGGTGTCCTCGCCGTAAGGACACCAAACTCTGACGTTTTGACTGTTGCCAGTCACGAAGAATAGATTTTATTTCTATAAAAATAGTGGCGGGTGACAGAGATCCACGAGAATCCTTTGCTTTTCAGCACGTCATTTCCCCGTAAAAAAAAAAAAAAAAAATGTCACCATTATTTCTAACAGCACTGATATCTGCCGAAAAATGGAAGAGCACGAGAACAGCCGGATCGATTGCCCAATGCTGAAAAAAGGGCATGCGTTGCCATCGCTCGACTTAACTACCAGCAAGCAATTTTGCATGCTACCAGCAAGCATTTTTGCAAGCTACTACAAGCGTTTTTGCATAACTAAAAAGAAAATATCGTAATGTTTAACCCTTTAACGTGCAGTGTTGCCGCTCTGGCAACACCAAACTCTGATGTTTGGACTGCTGCCAGTCACGCTACAGCTCACGATGCAGCTGGCTGTGCTCGCGCACAGCCAGCTGCATCAAAAAAGGGGTCTCTAGATGTGTGGCACGCGATGAACGTTTCGATCGTCCGCCATCTTGCTGGTAGTTAAGTCGAGCGATGGCAACGGCTGCCCCTTTTTCAGCATTGGGCAACGGCACAGCCAAATGTCGTCAAAAAAGGGTTTCTAGATCTGTGGCACGCGATGAACGTTTCGATCGCCCGCCATCTCGGTGGTAGATTGCTTGCTGGTCTTGCTTTTAATTACTTTTAACACCACTGACATCTGCTGAAAAATGGAAGAATACGAGAACAGCTGAATAGATTGCTCAATGCTGAAAAAAGGGCAGCCGTTCCTATGAGGGAGTTGTCGGAGGTCGATTAAGAGAAACGTTCCCTCGGCCGCTTACATGACGTATAGTGTACTAAAGGTATTTGAGAAAAACTGACGGACAACTGGAATACACAAAAAAGCTGCACTTTATTGTAGGTATCTTCACAAAACAGTTATTAAAGAAACAAGTTCAATTACGCACCGTACATTGCTTCATAAAAATAACACCAGGAATATATCTAATTGTTCCGGCCACACGGCATGCCGGAGTTCCATAAAAAACGAACACAACCTCCTGCCCCACGTGACAACCACCGTCCGGTAGGCGTAAACAATATAAAAATTTGAAACAAACGGATTAAATGATTGATGCCAAGACAGAAGTGCCAGAATTTGGCGAATGCGAATACATAAGGCTACAACCCCGTGAGAGAACACCGACGGAAGACCGGGAGGCGCCAAGAACTAACACAGCATATGCTAAAGCGAAAATAATTTAGAAGGGAAACCCCGAAAAATCCCAGACATAGCGTCGCGAAAGAAAGAATATGTTATCGAGCCGAGAAACAGAGTGGAGAGAGATTAATACGGAATATGTAATTTTGATTTAGAAAGACGAAACATAGGAACATTATTTTAAGACGCGAAAAATATGTGAACTTCGTCACAGTTCCCATCGCTCGACTTAACTACCAGCAAGCCAGCTGCGTCAAAAAAAGGGTCTCTAGATCTGTGGCCGCGATGAACGTTTCGATCGTTCGCAATCTTGCTGGTAGTTAAGTCGAGCGATGGCCACGGCTGCGCTTTTCCCAGCATTGGGAAAGGGTTGCGCCTCAAAGGGTTTAAAACCTTATTTCGACCATTTCCAGGCATAGACGATAGAGATACTCACATAGAGCAGCACGAAGGTGGTCACCATGCTCCACACGGTGATGACGACCGTGGCGAGGGTCTGCCGGCCGAGCAGCGACCACCCGCCGCCCCTGACCAAGCCGGCCCGGCCCTTGCTCAGCCTGAGGAGGTCGTCCCTCTCGACGAGGAGCCCCACGCACAGCATGCCCCACACGGAGCCAGCCCCGTGGACTGCGATGGCGCCCACCGGGTCGTCCACTCCGAAGCGGTCCAGCAGGGGGACGGTGCAGTTGGCCAGCACCGAACCGACGCACCCGACCAGGATGGCTTCCCAAGGGTGGAAGAGGGCACAGCCGGCTGCGAAAGAAAAGAAAACGGAATGAGACATGTAACAGGGTTTTTTTCCTTTACAGAAAAAAAAAAATTGGGTGGGAATTTCTCAACCCTTTCCCCCCCAAACTGAGTGAGATTTTTATTAACCCCTTCCTTGTTTTGCCCGTATGCCGTACGGGCGCGGATTTCGGGCCTTTACTGATTTACCCGTACGGCGTACGGGCAATCTGATTTCTATTTGACTTTCACTGTTTCATCCGGATCTTTTCTATTTTTAGTAACAAATTATTCGTGTAGACAGCGATAGCTGTCCAGTAAATGATATTTTGTAGTCTATCATGTTCTCTGATTGGTTCAGAAGCGCGGGGTTTTTTCGTAATTTTACCTGTAAATGTGACTTCCCAGCAAACACACACAGGCTCTCTGAACGTCTATTAACGTTCAGAAAACGTCTTCTGAACGTTAATAGACGTTCAGAGAACCTGTGTGTGTGTGCTGGGTTCCTTGTTTGTCGTTTATGTAGGGGGAAAAAAAACAATTTGCAGGGAAACTAGATTATTTTCATTAAAGAAAAAAAAGTTGTCATAAATGCTTAAAAATATTAGAAATGTTAAATTTAATAACATATATTTACTTAAAAATGTAAAATGAACAAAAATATGCAGTAAAAAAATGTGACATTTTTGGGACCGAATTCTGGAAAAAAATGAAACTGTTAAAGAGGTTAAAATGGGTGAGAATTTTTCGCCAATAGATTTGGGTTGGGTAAATATCCAGTGGGTCGGGTATTTATCATGGCTCACTGGGATAAATACAGTCTGTCCGAAAAGCTACGTTTAATTTTCGCTTCTTCGCCGATTTGTCGCTTTTACCCAACTGTATCACTGTTGCCAACTCTGGCCGGAGAAAATGTGCCTATAATCAAAGTTAATAGTATCCACAAATGGCTAACAATATTTTCAAGCTGAGAAAAAAAAAAAATTGGGGGGGGGGGGTGCGTTTACGTGCTTGTGCTGCTGAAATAAGCTTTTCTGCTAATGTTCTTTGAGACATTTGGACATTCATTTCCGATTTACAAAATACTTCGGTATTGCCAGTTTACCAAGATCTTTTTCTCCGGCAGAGTTGGCAACAGTGATACAGTTGGATAACAGCGACAAATCGGCGAAGAAGCGAAAATTAATCGTACGCAAAATCCCATAGGAGAAACTTGTTTTCGGACAGCCTGTATTTACCCCAGTGAGCCATGGTATTTATAAATGGGTATTTATTCCTCTGTAACACTGCAAAAAAAGTCTGTCAAATTTACAGAAAAAAAACTGTCAGCCAGGACTCTAGTTTATTTCCGTTTTTTTTTTTTTACAGAAGTCTTCCGTAAATTTTACAGATTCTCTGTTTATTTTGCAGAAATCTTCCGTATACGGGGAAAAATACCAAAGATTTCTGTAAAATATACGGAAATAAACTGGCGTCCTGGCTGACAGTTTTTTTCTGTCAGTTTAACAGACTTTTTTTTGCAGTGAAGGTAAATACCTAAAATCAAGGTATTTTATGATTTTTAGTTATTTTTGTTGAGTGTAACTGGACCTCCAAGTCTAAATCAAGCACAGGTAGATGCAATAAAAATAACCCAGCTTAAGATCCCCCCCAGGATCAGAATGTTCTCAGGAACCCCCAGACCCCTTCTTTTTTTTTTTCTTTCATAGACTTTAGTTCTTGAGAATCCACTTTTGCACTCAGTGTTCTTTATTTTATTTTTTTTTTTCTTTGAGAAACCAATTTGTAGGGTGCGCGAATTTCTCGCAGTAATAATTTTTTAATGCGAGAAAAAGAATAAAAATGCGAGATTCTCGCGCTCTAGTGAAAACACTGCATGAATTAACAGTTTGGAGCTCAACCATTTCCTAATGTTAAGAAGGTACAGTAGTTGCCATCGCCCGATTTAACCGTTTAACGCTCAGTGTTCCCGCTCTGGGAACACCAAACTCTGACGTTTTGACTGTTGCCAGTCACGAAGAATAGATTGGATTTCTATAAAAATAGTTGCGGGTGACATAGCTCCACGAGAATCCTTTACTTTTTAGCACGACATTTCCCGTAAAAAAATTGTCACGATTATTTTTAACCCTTTATAGCGCAGTGATCCCGCTCTGGGATCACCAAACTCTGACATTTTGACTGTTGCCAGTCACGAAGAATAGATCTGATTTCTATAAAAATAGTGGCGGGTGACATAGCTCCACGAGAATACTTCACTTTTTAGCACGTCATTTCCCGTAAAAAAATGGTCACGATTATTTTTAACAGCACTGGCATCTGCTGAAAAATGGAAGAACGCGAGAACAGCTGGATAGATTGCCCAACGCTGAAAAAAGGGCATCCATTGCCATCGCTCGACTTAACTACCAGAAAGATGGCGGACGATCGAAACGTTCAGCGCGTGCCACAGATCTGGAGACCCTTTTTTGACGCAGCTGGCTGTGCGCGAGCACAGTGGAAACTTGTCAGGAAGTGGACAAGTGGACTTTCAGACAGGAAGTGGAAGTGGAAACAAGTGGACTTTCCTGACAAGTGGACTCTTTCTACACCTACTGGAGTAGCTGGCCGTGCCGGCACAGCCAGCTGCGTCAAAAAAGGGTCTTTAGATCTGTGGCACGCGATGAACGTTTCGATCGTCCGCCATCTTGCTGGTAGTTAAGTCGAGCGATGGCAACGGCTGCCCTTTTTTCAGCATTGGGTAAGGGTTGCGCCTCAAAGGGTTAAAGGCAAGTGTTTTCAGTATATGTATCGTAATAATAATAAAAACTAGCTAGACGTACATTTTCAAAATTGAATTTTTTAAGCAAAAACATTACAATGGTTTTGATAGTTACTAGGTATAATGATTTTAGATTTTCTGTCAAATATCAGCTAAAAATTTGTTACTATGTGTATTACTATAGACTAGCAATTTCTTCACACTAAAATAGTCTAATCGATATTCAATACATGCAGGCTATAAAAACCAACCCTATTATTTTTGTGCAAGGACTATCAAGGTAAATATATCGACTGTTTGCTTGAATCAATGAAGTGATAGGACACAATTGAGAGATAGGCACCCCTTTTCAAAAAAATATTTAAACGTGCGCTACTGTCAGTGGGACATTGATTTGTACACTTCCTTTTTTGATGAGACAAACGTTTCATTTTGAACTGTCCATGAAATAAATGGCTTTATTTATTTTCTGGAATGAAATTATATTCTGTACAGAAAAATCGAAGACTGTATTTTTCATGCCAGAAAACAGTTGTCGATTCCCGCATAACAAACCCATGCTCTCAAAGAAATTGATATCTTATGGTGTCGATCAAACATTTTTGCATATTAAATGTAAATAAATATAAAATTAAAATATTTATAAAAACCCGCTCCCCGGTACAAGAAAATACCTATTTAGTAAAATGTGACCCTTGCATTCATTAGTTGATGAACATCATTTCAGCCTTAACCCTTTAAGGCGCAGACCTTTCCCAAAGCTGAAAAAGGGCAGCCATTGCCATCGCTCGACTTAACTACCAGAAAGATGGCGGACGATCGAAACGTTCATCGCGTGCCACAGATCGAGAGACCCTTTTTTGACGACAGCTGGCTGTGCCGCACAGAATAGCTGCCAACTACCATGGAATATATATAACCACTTTTTCTACATGATTTTTCCGTTTAAAGTATAGCAAAATTTTTGTGCTGCGCGCGCGAGCTGGTTACTATCTAAAAAAATAATTAAAAAATATATTGTTTACAAAAAAATGGTTAATTATATTCCGTAGTAGTTGGCAGCTATGACTTACTATATATAAGTAAATTATTGGAGGCGCTCGAGCTCTATGGGTCTAATGAATTCTATACCTATGTAGGGTAAGTATCCATGTTAGTATCTTCCTACCATGTTATAAGTTAAAAATAGAAGCAGTGTAAAAAATCCAAAGGAGGAAAAAAAAACATTTTCGATGAGATAGTGCATTTTAGACACATCTGAACTTTTCTTTATTTCATACTTTACATTGCATAATCTGATTTTAATTAATCAGAGCCTGGGGAGGGCAGCTTATAGTAACATTGTGTGTTACGTGGCGTCACAATGAATACTAAATCATGATTGAAATCAAACGAAGAAAATTTTTGAAAGTAAAGGTTTTTTAAACGTTTGTAAATGGCGTGAAATACTTTTTTTATGTTAGTATATAGTATAAATTAATTTTCTGTATTTAGTGGTAAATTATTGGGTGGGCTCAGCCCCTATTCACAATTTATTGGGGGGGCTCGAGCCCCACGGGCCCCCCTAACTCTACGCCTATGGGCGTAGCCAGAGGAGGTGTGAGGGGGCTGCAGCCCCCCTCCCCAGAAATAAAATCCTGCCTACGCTACTGGTTGGTCAAGAATCGAACAACATCACAACTGCCGTGCAGAATTTTTTAAGTTCACTAAAAGTCATTTTTCACTAAAACCGAAAAATGCTCTGGAAGTCTCAAAATCAATTCAAAGAAAATGTGCCCGAAAGATTTTTTCCTCTTCTGCTTTATTAACCTTGGAGATCATTCTAAAAGCGAAAACAAACGTTTATTGCTGTGATGTGAAGCCATTTTCCTCAAATGGAATGCTTTGAACCCTGTGCCTTTTGCATGTTATTAAGAGCATTTGTTTTCTCCGCGAAAAAAAAAAAAAAAAAAAAAGTTTGTTAATGGAAAAGTCTTGTTTGTTTTCTTTAGCATTCAGCTGCTTGCTTCGATTCAGCTTTGGATGCTGCGGTCAAGACGAAAACAAGTTTAGCTGTTTAAGTGTGCTATGGCTTTAGGATTCCCCGTTTATGCAGTTAATGATGCATTGTATTTATCCATCGCCTAACAATGCATTTTAATCCTGTGCTTATCAACCAAACCTGTTATTTGTTTATTTTCGAATACAGAGACCACAATCGAAGCAAATAAATTGAGAAATGATGGTACATTAAGGGGTTAGAATAAAGATGTAAACATGATGCATGAACATCATACTGATAATGTAAGCAGGGTTGTTTAGATTTAAAACGTTTCAGAGGAATGGTGATATACACGAAGTGAACAAACTTGTGAACTCCACTGTACCAACACCTCCTACATATAGAAAACCTAACAACTCAAGCTTTGACGTCATCACAGTTTTATTTTTACAATGTGTAAAACTATTTAAATTCTCTGGGGAAAGCTATAAATATTAGAAAATATCTTAAACATTAAAATTAAAATACCTATCTCAAAGAAAATTATTGAATCTATGATCAATTTTCCTTATCATATTATCAATAAGTCATAGGTGAAAACTGCCATTTGTCGTGAAATAATATTTTTTTATCTCAAATTATTAAAATATTCTTATTCATGAGTAATTTTGTAAAAATAAAACTTTCAAATGTAGGTCTAATAATGACGTCAAAGCTTGGTGATGCAGGATTTGTTGAGCTTTCTATATCTAGGAAGGTGTTGACTGTACCTACCTGCATCTGCAGCATTAGCTGAAAGATCTCTCAGTGCTCTGAAAGCGTATTCGCGCGCGAACTTGACTCGAAATCATTTAACCCTTTGAGGCGCAACCCATTCCCAATGCCGAAAAAAGGGCAGCCGTTGCCATCGCTCGACTTAACGACCAGAAAGATGGCGGACGATCGAAACGTTCATCGCGTGCCACAGATCTAGAGACTCCTTTTTTTGACGCAGCTGGCTGTGCACGACCACAGCCAGCTGTCGTCAAAAAAGGGTCTCTAGATCTGTGGCACGCGATGAACGTTTCGATCGTCCGCCCTCTTGCTGGTAGTTAAGTCGAGCGATGGCAACGGCTGCCCTTTTTTCAGCATTGGGCAATCTATCCAGCTGTTCTCACGTTTTTCCATTTTTTAGCAGATGTCAGTGCTGTTAAAAAGAATCGTGACCATTTTTTTACGGGAAATGAGGTGCTAAAATGTAAAGGATTCTCGTGGAGCTATGTCACCCGCAACTATTTTTATAGAAATCAAATTGATTCTTCGTGACTGGCAACAGTCAAAACGACAGAAATGGGTGTTCCCAGAGTGGGATCAGTGCGCGTTAAAGGGTTAACACATTTCCTACTCCCAGGGACCGATGTACACACTTGGGGGCCCAGGGCACAGATACTTTTGGGTGCCCCTGCACAAAAATTTTCTGCAGAGTATTACTTAATTAAATTAAGTTAAAACCAATTATCATTCCTAAGTTAACCATACGTAAACATAGTCCGTACCACAAATCAGTAAAATGTCACGACAGATACCACTTATATGAATTTTTCGATTTTGAAATGTTTTTATGGGTATTTACAGCCGTCACCACACCTTTAGAAAGATAAAAGGAGGAGTATGCTGAGGTGTCCGAACGAATTTGCGAATATCGAATTTATCGAATGTCGAATCGAATGCATAATTTTTAGCGTTACAAGTTACATTAAATTAAAAATATTTGAATATTTGTGATGAAATGAAGTAATCAGAAATTTTTCTCTCGAGAGATAATTTTAGTAGCTATTATGATTACACAAAAGGAAGTTTTCGGGGCCCCTAAAAATCGCGCACGTGCCCCGAATGCCCCGCCGTAAATCAGTCCCTGCCTACTAGAGATGAGACGGGCTCAGCCCGAGCCCGAAAGCCCGAGCCCGAGCCCGGGCCCGAACCGGGCTCGGGCTCTGTAATTCACAATTGTGTTCGGGCTCGGGCTCGTGAAAAAATTTTCTTTTATTGAACATACTGCTTAAAACAGATTTTAAAAAGTGATTCATGAGGAAAATAAAAGTACTTATAATAAATAAATAAATAAATAAAAATAGCGGTACGGGCGCCTAGAAGGTGCGTGAAGCTCTTTGGGTATTTTAGAACGGCGGTTTATATTCCTTAGTTAGTCATGAGATCCTACATTTTTTGATAAAGGATGGATACAAAGAATTAGAAAATGCATTGGGAGTTTGCAACTCTATTTTTCTTTAATTTGCACAAACTATAAAATTTATTGTATTCTATCAATGAAGTAATTGCATTTTTTGTTTTTTATCTTTAGCTGAAATTTCGGGCTCGGGCGGGCTCGGGCTCCGACTTTAATAATATTGCTCGGGCTCGGGCGGGCTCGGATTAGAAGTCCTCGGGCTCGGGCGGGCTCGGATTAGAAGTCCTCGGGCTCGGGCGGGCTCGGGCTTCAAAAAATGAGCCCGAACTCATCTCTACTGCCTACTCCTTGATATTCATGAGCCGTGTACTGCAAAAATCCATCTGGCAGCAGCCATAAAAGAATTTGTGAGTGGAAATGCGGGACAGAAAAATCTGATTTTGGTAATTAAGTTTGCAGCAGTGTCTCGTAGTGGCCTAGTCGCAAGTGAAACAGCACCGGCGTGACCAGTGCTTGGGAGGGTGAACTCTACTCTCGGCTGGACTGCTGTGGCTCGGCTGCACCATGGCCGAGTGGGCAAGGCACTCTAAATGGAAGGCGGCTGAGATGTGAAGGTTCCGGGTTCGGTCCTGTCGCGCGGCTGTCGATCTAACGGTCTGGAGCTTTGGTTGTTTTTTACCACATGTAGCTTTAATACGCGTTAGAACCGACTAGAAAGTTCTCCTATGAAGGCAACCCCTCATCCAAGGCAGATACCCCTCTTGCAGGTTTGCCTTATGCACATAATACTGGACTACATTGGAACCTTGTACTCTAAAGGGAAATCGTGCACGTAAAATCTGCTGTGACTCCAGTGTCTGCCATGTTCAAAGGATACTTCTGGGAGTACCAATCCAGGTGCGAGGTCTATCATCTAGAATATTGGTGGCCTGCCTGATAGGCTCCCAAACAATAAAATGACCAACACCTGCTCCCTCCCAGCGGTCAAGCCTACAGTAGGCCGCTCACCCGGCCAGAAAACATTTCTAGCAGTAAAAAATCTGGAGTGACTCCACTCGACTTTCCGAACACTTACGATTAAGATCATTACAAAGCATTTAAATAAATTTTAATCGATGAATAATTCAGCAAAAATTCTTAGATTTTTTTCAATTTGAGCTCAATCGAATGTACCAAGAATTTTCTCCCATAGGCTATAATGTAAAAGAAATCTTTGTCGTAGCCCTGTAAAAAACTATAAATCCAAAACACACCAAAATCAATACCGGTCTTGCGACGGTGGTTTATGACATATATACCCAATTTGAGCTCAATCGAATGCTCCGTTTAGGAGCTATCGTGTTCAATCACACACACACACACACACACACACACACACACATCTCGTAAAAATAGCATAAATGAATTCAGAAGACCTCAAAACATGTAAACACACCAAAATTTCAAAGTCGAATTTTTTTCATGATTATACAATACTTTCCTTCCATGGTACATGTTCGGAAAGAAGAAAAAAAATTGTTCTTTGGTTATTTTTATTCATTCGTTTATACATTTTTGTCGGAAATAATCTCTCGCCTGCTCTTCAAAACGTTAGCACTCCCCTGGATTTTCAACAAAAATACCTACTCAGAGCCTCATGCAAAAATAAATGAATTGATAAAGAACAATTTTAAAGATTCATCTGACGACTTTCCCACAAACTGTTTCTTTTTAAAGCCGATGCATCGATTTCCTGTCATCTAATTAGTCGCTGCCACTCATGAATTTGAAAGCAATTGCAGATAATAAGCTATCTTTTTATCGCATAACCGAATAAGGAAAAAAAATTATATCGTACACCAGTAAAGTTAAGGGAGGGAGTGGAATAAAGTACACACAGTATCGTTACTTGATGGAAAACACCGTTTCTCTTGACAGTTTAATTCCTTGCTCTCTGAATCTTTTCGAGTTCGAAATTTTAGACGTTTGTGACAAAGGGGTGGAAATTTAATATAGATATACTCATCTTCGATGGAGAAGCGTCTGGTGTCAGAACTGGTTTGTTTAGTTTTTTTTTTGGAAAAGACTGTGTGCGTATTTGTTTAGTTGGAATAATATACTATAGTATAAACTATTCACTAGATAAAGATTTGTTATAAATAATTCAGAATAAGAAATGGAAGATAAAAACTTATTGAATGTTATCTATCAATCCTAGACTCTAGTTGCGCTGATCCCTGACTCACTGGCTCTCTAACAATTCCGGGTAACCACTCGAAGGTAAAACTTCTAACGCCATTACTCTAAGAAGATTAAAAGATTAAAAAGTTCAAAAATATTAAAAGTACAAAAAGCGTAATAATATGTACACCGTATGTACGATCACTTGAAAATTTTCATAATTATGAATAAAAAATATAGAAAACAATCTGCATGTATTTGTTTAGTTTGAATAATGTACTATAGTATAAACTATTCACTAGATAAAGATTTGTTATAAATAATTCAGAATAAGAAATGGAAGAGAAAAACTTATTGAATTTTATCTAGCAATCCTAGACTCTAGTTGCGCTGATCCCTGACTCACTGGCTCTCTAACAATTCCGTGCAACCACTCGAAGGTAAAACTTCTACCGCCATTACTCTAAGAAGATTAAAAGATTAAAAAGTTCAAAAATATTAAAAGTACAAAAAGCGTAATAATATGTACACCGTTTGTACGACCCGCTTGAATTTTTTCATAATTATGTATAAAAAATATAGAAAACAATCTGCGTGTATTTGTTTAGTTTGAATAATATACTATAGTATAAATTATTCACTAGATAAAGATTTGTTATTAATAATTCAGAATAATAACTAGGAGAGAAAAAATTATCGAATTTTATCTAGCAATCCTACTATATAGTTACGATGATCCCGGACTCATTGGTTCTCTAACAATTCCGGGCAACCCCTTTTGCCGCCATTACTCCGAGCGTAGTAACATCTACACCGTTTGTACGATCCGCTTAAAATTTTTCATAATTATGTATAAAAAATATAGAAAACAATCTGCTCTATTTTATTAATCTGAAAATCCACCCGTTCCCTCATTTTTAAGCGATTTTTCGCTCTTTTCAGCTCCATTTTATTTCCGAGAGTCAAAAAGTGAATCGTTTGCTTGACAAAATTAGCTGTTTCAAGTGACAATGACGTCATATTGAAATCACGGTTATCAGGATTTCAAGGGAAAATCGCGATTCGTTTTGTTCGTTTAAAAGAGTTCTTCCAGATAACGTAGTTTAATTAATTTTTTTATTAATGATCATCTGCATGAAGCATTGATATAAAAGGGTCTGTTTAAACAAAACGTAATCGTAAGAACATGAAATTCGATTTGTGTTTATAATAAAAATTGAACATGAACTTGTTCATTTTAGGTGGACGAAGTTGAAATACATTGAGTGTAGATGTATTTTCGTCAAATGTTTTTCTAGCGCCCGTTGTCATAATAAGGATAATACATAGATAGCAGAGCCTTAATAAGGCTCTGCTAAGGCTTGTCATAATAAGGCTCTGATATCTATGTATTATCCTTATTATCCATGTAGAAACAATTCAATGATAAAAATTAAGTAACAAATAAAATTTTGTTTACATGCAAAATTAACATATGTCCAGTATAAACAAAGGATGACATAGAATATTATCATTATTATTATGATTTTAATATACTCTCAGGGATAATTTTTTACCTGGTAAGCCTGTTTCGATAATACTCTTTTCATTCGAAAGGGGGCGCTTTATGGGTGGGCCTATATTAATTTGGTTAACCCTTTGAGGCGCAACCCTTTCCCAATGCTGAAAAAAGGGCAGCCGTTGCCATCGCTTGACTTAACGACCAGCAACATGGCGGAAGATCGAAACGTTCATCGCGTGCCACAGATCTAGAGACCTTTTTTGACGACAGCTGGCTGTGCCGGGAACAGCCAGCTGCGTCAAAAAAGGGGTCTCTAGATCTGTGGCACGCGATGAACGTTTCGAACGTCCGCCATCTTGCTGGTCGTTAAGTCAAGTGATGGCAACGGCTGCCCTTTTTTCAGCATTGGGCAATCGATCCAGCTGTTTTCGCATTCTTCCATTTTCCAGCAGATGCCAGTGCTGTTAAAAATAATCGTGACCATTTTTTTTACGGGAAATGTCTTTCTACAAAGTAATGGATTCTCGTGGAGCTATGTCACCCGCAACTATTTTTATAGAAATCCAATCTATTCTTCGTGACTGGCAGCAATCAAAACGTCAGAGTTTGGTGATCCCAGAGCGGGACCACTGCACGTTAAAGGGTTAAGTACTGATGATGCTTTTATTGAGAAAATTAGAGGAAAAAAGCATATTTTAAAATTAATACCTAAAGATTTACCAGTAAAAGAGGTGCTAGTTGTAAATCAAAAGTCGCCAAAGCTCGGCCACTTTTGGCGAATTATATCCGAGTTTCGCTCCTAAAAATAAGTTCCCAAAATTGAATCCAGCTTGGCGATACCTTCTCGATAGATTTTTTTTTTTTTCAATTTTATAATGATAATATCATTTCTATAGTAAAATAGTAAGATTTGACGAGAAATTGTCAAATCTTACTATTTTACTATAGAAATGATATTATCATTATAAAATTGAAAAAAAAAATGTTTTTAAATAACGGAATAAAGGCAGTAGGAGCAGTCATAGCTCCTACAGTAGGTGCATTCATAGTAATATATCTGAAAGTCGTCAAGATTGTCCACTTTTGGCGATTTATCGTCATGTTTGGCGTCAATAAATAAGTTCCCAAAACTAAATCCAGTTTGGCAATATCTTGCCAAACCCTTCTATTTTAACATTGGGAATAATTTTCTGTTATGGTGAAGTAATTTGAAGTCTGTTTCTGTTTAAAGAAATGATGCTTGTAACATAAACGTAGAACATTTGTTTATTTTCCGGAGCAATGCACTCGTGCACTTAAGATATTTCCCAGAAAAAAATTCAATATCTTTGCCGTACGGGTCTGGACGGTTGTGATTCCGTTTTATATTTATTATTCAGATGTTATACTTTAAATCCGGACCATTCGGAAAGCGGAGAAACACTTAAAAAATAACAGCATCCTTTTAAATTTTATATAATTTTGGATGTAATTGGTCTGTAGTTACTGAACAATTTAACGCGCATCAAAAACCGTTAACTGGCTAAATATGTTGCGCTAACTTCTATTAAGTACATTCAGAAGAAAAACTGAATACCCTAATTTTGAAAGACGGGAGATGAATATTTTACGCTGTCTGAACTTCGTACAAAACTGAGAATCGTGTTTGAGTTAGAAAGAGTGACGTGTTTCAACACATGTTAATACATCAAATACCATCCTGGATGCAGTTTCTATATTGTCAGCCATCTTTGGTAACAGTGCAAAATCCACGAGTCGATCTGTTGACATGAATTTTTTTCCCCAAACGTCCACCTAGATTGGCCGCCGCTTTTACCACTGTCTGTCTGATTTCATTTATCATGGGCGCTTAGGCATGTCTACTTTTACAGCATTTTATACCCAACCCCAAATCCAGATTAGTTCGATTGCGACAGTAGCTGCCAAGGGTGTTAATTTCTACCACAAACTCCCGAGGAGTTCATTTCTACTTCATTCGGGAACCGATAGGTGGCAGCACTACCGATCGTTAGCCGGGCTTCTTAATTCTGAAGCAAGTATCAAACAGAGGACCCCAAGGCTTAGTTTTGCCACCACCAGAGGTATCGTTTTTCTGTGGGAACTTGAAGCACGTTACGACCACGGCGTATTTTAACGTGCCCCAGTCGCCATTAGCGTGCAAGGCGGTCTTTAGTTGGACCCAGGATCAAACCCGCAACCTTCCGGCTACTAGATCGACGCCTCTACCAACCGGGCTACAGCTCACCGTGGCACAGTGGTTATGACACTGGAAATGGTAGACGGCCGAAGTGTGAAGGTCCCGGGTTCGGGTCCCATCGCGCGTCCGTCGACCTAACCGTTCGGAGTTTTCCGTGGTTTTCTCCGAAACTCATCATAAATACGGGTTAGGATCCCTTAGAAAGAACCCCCACGGAAGGCACCCCACCCATAGGCCTAGATCCCTCGTGCTGATAATTGGCCTTAATCCCACAACAACCACAACCCAACCGGGCTACGGCCTCACCTTGGCACAGTGGTTATGTCGCTGAAAATGGTGGAAGGCCGAAATTTGAAGATCCCGGGTTCGGGTCCCATCGCGCAGCTGTCGATCTAACGGTCTGGAGTTTTGGTAGGTTTTCTCCAGATGTAACATGAAGTACGCGTTAGAACCCCTTAGAAAGTCCTTCTGCCAGGGCACCCCCCCCTTAGCAGATCGCCCTAGCTTAGCGTTGGCATAATCACACAAAGAAACCCGACCGGGCTATCGAGGCCCTTCGGTTTTACCACAGTGCTTCAACTATTCGGAAATTTACAAAGTTTACTTTGATTTTCTTTCACGAGGTGTCAGCATGTCCAGTGCCCCCCAAAACTGCTGTAGTCCCCGCCATGCCCGAGTGGATGAGGCACTGCCATTGGCGAAAACTGGCATGTAACAATGGTGGGGGGGGCAAAATTGTCCCTTACTGTAGAAAATACAATTTTCAAATAAGTGATAGCTAAATCTTCTTGTATTTTTGGGGGGCCGATTACCATCCTTGCCCGTATAAAGTTATGCCTATGGGCACTACACATTAAAATCCGTTTGCACTTTTTCGGCATTGGGCTGCCGAATAAATTTGATTTCTATAAAAAAAAAAATACTTGAAGGTGAAATAGTTACACGAGAATCCTTTACTTTTTAGCACGTCATTTTCCGTAAAGATTTTCGATTATTTGTAAAATGGTCAGGATTATTTTTAACAGCACTTACATCTGCCAAGAACTGGAGAATACGATGGAAGTACGTGGATAAATAGAAGAACAACTGGATAGACAGCCTAATGCTGAAAAATGGGCAGCGGTTGCCATCGCTCGATTTAACTACCAGATACATGGTGGTCGATCCAATCGTTCATCGCCTGGCACAAATCTAGAGAGCACTTTTTTGACACGGCTGGCTAGGCGCGTACAGCGATGAACGGTTCGATCGACCGTAGCTGGTAGTTAAATCGAGCGATGGCAACGGCTGCTCTTTTTTTTTCAGCATTAGGAAATGGGTGCGCTAAGGGTTAACCCTTTAACGCGCATTGTTCCCGCTCTGGGAACACCCAACTCTGACGTTTTGACTGTTGCCAGTCACGAAGAATAGATTTGATTTCTATGAAAATAGTTGCGGGTGGCCTAGCTCCACGAGAATCCTTTACTTTTTAGCCCGTCATTTCCCGTCAAAAAACGTCACGATTCTTTTTAACAGCACTGGCATCTGCTGAAAAATGGAAGAATGCGAGAACAACTGAATAGATTGCCCAATGCTGAAAAAAGGGCAGCCGTTGCCATCGCTCGACTTAACTACCAGCAAGATGGCGGACGATCGAAACGTTCATCGCGTGCCAGAGATCTAGAGACCCTTTTTTGACGGCAGCTGGCTGTGCCGTCAAAAAAGGTTCTCTAGATCTGTGGCACGCGATGAACGTTTCGATCGTCCGCCATCTTGCTGGTAGTTAAGTCGAGCGATGGCAACGGCTGCCCCTTTTCCAGCATTAGGAAATGGTTGTGCTATAAAGGGTTAAGTAATGTTCACGAAGAAACCCGACGAAATTCCGCAATTGCGGTCTCTGCAGGACTAAGCGGTAGCGCATTTTACTGTCGACGTGCAAAATGTATAAAAAGGGAAAAAAACTCTGAAGAAAATCCCTATTTCTTTTTTTGGGGTGGAGGAACAGGTGATCAATATGCGTTGTTGTAACACCCTTCACGCTTCTCCATTATCCGCTAATAGGGTAACAACGGGTGTCCGTGGCTCTCCTTTCAGGTGAAAGATAAATGAAGTGAAGTAATGAACTAAAGAAGTAAAGAGCAAGCTTAAATATTTTTGGCTGTCTTTTGTCTAGGAGTAAATTAATTACGTAATATTTTAGTTGGTGATAGTAGAGCAATGAATAAAAAATTTAAGTAATCCGAAAAAGAGGAAGAAAACTGGAAGAATTACAGATTTTAACTAGAACAGAATGCTATATTTCTCTCTATTCTAAAAAAAAGTAAAGGCCGCTGGCGCTGTCAAAGCTTGTTGGCCTATCTCCTCCTAAACAGTGGGGATTTGAGTTTTGACTAAGGTACCCACAGATTCAAAAAATTCCGAGGAACCTGCTTAGCTGACTTAAATTTCGAAAATCGAATTATTTTAGAAGATATTAATAAAAAACTGAAAAATATAAACATAATGGTTGCCAGATTTATCATAAAATCATTCATTCCTTTGCAACAAAGCGTTTCCAAGTATCTAGAATCGCTTGAAATTTACAAACATGAGTTAGAATTACGCCCATTTTATGCCAAAATAAAAACTTTATGAAATAAGTAACTCAAAATGTGTTACACAAAGTTGACAATTTTCAAATAGTAAGTACGCTTAGACAACAGGAGTTTAGAATGAGCGATTATTCGTTCTTCTAAAACGGAATAACTAATATCTTGAAAATGAAAAATAATTAAAATGCAGATTATTTTAAAGCCGGTTCGGTCCAGCTGGATTATTTGCTACCAGTAGAAATATTTGGTGGCGTTAACTATGCCATTATAGCAGTTATAGTACACTTTGGATATTTGCTAGCGCGACGAGATGGTATAATTCGTGGTGCTAAGTACGCCCATCTGCAAACGATTATGTAAATGAAAATATGGATAACGGTTTTCCGGTAACCTTAAATGAATAGTAATTATAGGTTGTGAGCATGTGTCAATCGCCAAATAATGAAAAGTCGCCATGGGTGGCAAGCTATCCTATCTGTTTCGTAGCTTTTATTAACTTTACATGTACGCAAGTCGCCAAATATTGAAAAATCGCCATGGGTGGCAAATTCGCAAGGTGTCCAATAGGTTTTACATTATTAAAAATACAGCTGAAACAGATGTTCTTATTTTATTACGCTTTAGCTCCTAATTAATATAACTTTTGAATGCCAACATTACATATCATTGTGTTTCTGAGTAGTGCCAATAATTTTCCCAGCGATTATAAGCCGAGTCCTCACTCCAGGTGGAGTATAGCTCAGGACCCGTACAACACGGATTCCCATAACAAAATATCTTCCGTGTTATGAGGGGGAGGGGGTCTACTGTAGTGTGAAGTTTAAATTTTTATGTACCAATGAACATGCAAGAACCAAGCAATGTGTAGCTCAGTAACATTCTATCTGATCCAATCTTCGGGTTTTGTCTGTTGAAACTATGTCTTTTCTATGAATAAGCCTTATTAATGGCCGAATGCCTCATACGAAAAGCGAGCGTAGCGAGTCTGGGGACCTTGGCCCCTAGTATAGTAAAAAATTCCTCTAAAATCTACGAATTTTTTTATTTAACCGCTCAACGACACCATACTTCATGCAGAGGCGCCGGAAGGGGATTTTTTTTCTGGTGGCGCTAGCTGATTTTTTCTGGGGTCAAGCTGTTAGGGATGGATGCGAGACGAAAAATAGGAGTCTCGCGTCTTGCAAAATAGCTTAAAAGCTGTGTCTCGTCTCGCAAAAATCCCTATATCGTAATGTTAAAAATGTGTGCCTCGTCTCGCAAAAAAAAAAATCTGTAAATCTCTGTCTCGTCTCGCAAAAATGTCGTCTCGCGCCCATCCCTAGCTGATATATTGTTTGATAAGTTTATAAAGAGTCCTGTCCTTCAGCGGTCACAGTTACTGTTCCAACCTCTGATCGTTGCCCGGATTCTGCAGTTACGCCGTATCCTTTAACCCTTTGAGGCGCAACCCTTTCCCAATGCTGAAAAAAGGGCAGCCGTTGCCATCGCTCGACTTAACGACCAGCAAGATGGCGGACGATCGGAACGTTCATCGCGTGCCACAGATCTAGAGACCCTTTTTTGACGCAGCTGGCTGTGCCGCGCGATGAACGTTTCCATCTTCCGCCATCTTGCTGGTAGTTATTCGAGCGATGGCAACGGCTGCCCCTTTTTTCAGCATTGGGCAATCTATCCAGCTGTTCTCGCATTCTTCCATTTTCCAGCAGATGTCAGGGCTGTTAAAAATAATCGTGACCATTTTTTTTACGGGAAATGACGTGCTAAAAAGTAAAGGATTCTCTCGTGGAGCTATGTCACCCGCAACTATTTTTATAGAAATCAAATCTATTCTTCGTGACTGGCAACAGTCAAAACGTCAGAGTTTGGTGTTCCCAGAGCAGGAACACTGCGCGTTAAAGGGTTAACACACGATTGAAATATCGTTGCAATCCCAAAAAGTTACCGTATTTATATGCACCTTTTGTCTTTCAACGATTATCGTTACCATAGGCGCACCCACGAGGGGGGGGCTGTGGGGGCTGAAGCCCCCCCCCCTAAAAGTGGGAAATTAGAAGTGAAAAGTATTGAAAATTGTCACTAATTAGTTAAATTGTTTTCTTTTTAAAAATTTCCTTCAAATTATTTCTAAATGTTTTCTTTTAAAAAAATTTTCTTCAAATTATTTCTAAAATACATTTTACCAAAACAAGATGTTAGTTTTTCAATAAAAACTTAAAGTTAGAGCATGAAACACGGTTCAACTTGGTTACAACATCACTGAAAAGATCATAAAATTATTTGATTCTAAAATGAGTTACATTGCTCGTGGGGTTGTGCTCTACGGGCAAGTCTACTGGCACAGAATATTTTGACGTTATAAGAGAGTTACAACTATAATTGAGGTCACTATAATCGAGTTCAGCAGTATTTGTAGCCCAGCCCCCCCCTAAACTAAAATCCTGGGTGCGCCACTGATCGTTACCATCCCAGTTTCAAAATACTGCTGTTGATTATAGCAAAGGGTGCCCATGGATTCTGGAGACAGTTCCTTCAATACACTCTATTATCATTGTAACCCCTGTGTTTTATTAAATCGCTGCCCAAATAAATATTGCAACACACTTTTTATCGTATCTATAATATCGTATTCTATTGGGTTGGCAACAAAGTAATTGCGTTTTCTGGTATAAAATTCAAGCAAATAAGTTTTCAACAAGTTCTTAATTACAGGTAAGCTGTGCCTGAACATACGATTCATATTTGTTACATTTTAAAGAAAGAATTTCACTGGCAGTATTTTTTTTCGTCCATAAAAGATGGCCACCCTCCCCCTTTTTTCGCTTCTATCCTCCTTAGAGGACACTATTAAAAATGTCCTGAAATTAATTTTTAGGTATTCGTGACTGCTGTATTTTACAGAAAGAATTTCACGGATATCTCTATTTTTATTTGAGATCACGCGGGATATGTGAAAAGAACTTTTTGGCCCCTTACCCCCCCTAAGATTACGAATTTTGGAAAATGCTCTCTGATCTAGCACCTATGTTGAAGAACTCACGTACGTGCCAAATTTCGCATAATTAACTTCAGTAGTTTTGGCCAGGCGAAATATTGGCATACGGAAAAACGCAATTACTTTGTTGCCAACCCAATATATCAGGGGCGTAGCCAGGGGGGGGGGTGGGGTATCGGGATATATCCCCCCCACCGAAATTTTTGGATTAGTGATGAAATTCGGTCTGTTTATACATATATAAGTTCATATCCCCCCCCCCGAAAAATTTTCCAGGCGCACCGAAAATTTTTTTGGCTACGCGCCTATTCTATGCTATCGTTGCTAGGACCAGGGTGTGCTTTATAAATTCTTGGGGCACTTGAAATGTACTTACCCACTCTATAGGCTTGGCTATTTTGTGGTTTTGTCCTTATTCATAAACTTCTCTGTTCTTCATAAAACATATTTTACACGATATATTACACAAAAATTGGTTGATGATGTATCAACGAATTTTTCGACAAATTCTGGGTTTCGAAAAGCGCGAGGGAGGGGGGGGGTGCATAAAGGTATACTTTGACCCCTCACTACAAAATCAGGGGCGGTCAAGTGCCCCGCTCTGCCCCCGGTTCGGGCGCCAATGACCTCATGGTCCGGCACTGTTTACCACCAGTACGGACATTCAATGAATGATATCAAGTCGTTCCTTTGTTTAAAATTCCAGATGAACGTTCGCTTTCTAAGAATTTCGCAAACTCTTGCGTTCGCCAAAAAGTTCTGTTTACGCACTGTGGCTTTTCAAAAGCAGATATACTAGGCAAGCTGAAGACTGATAAATGCAAACTCATATGAAACGTGTTCCCGTGAATAGAAAATGTTTGAGAATCTAACGCGTTCGAAAGTGAATTTCAATAGAAAAAAAAAATTGATGAACCCACGTTGTGTTTACGAAACTGGAGAATGTGACGACATCGGTGTTATACAAGAGCTTTTGAAGGGAAAACTAAGTACATATGATTTATTTATTTTTCGGCGAGAGCTATTCAATTTGCACGACAAAATGTTGATGCATTTTTAGCTACTTGATTTTTTTTTTCTTTAACTTACGTCGTTTCAAAACACTTTCAGATAATAAACAGAAAAAGCTCAAAACAAAAAGTTAGTCGAATATACAGGGTTGTCCATAAAGAAATTCTCCCAGTTCGGGGGCATCTGCATCTAAAACTACTGAACATAATAGAACCAATTTTTATGTGCAGTCTGTATGATTTCAACAAAAAAATTAATTATGACGGTCATCCGGCAAGTAAATTTCCCCTGTCAATAAAAATTGGTTAACCCTTTAACGCGCAGTGTTCCCGCTCTGGGAACACCAAACTCTGACGTTTTGACTGTTGCGAGGTCACGAAGAATAGATTTGATTTCTATAAAAATAGTTGCGGGTGACATAGCTCCACGAGAATCCTTTACTTTTTAGCACGTCATTTCCAGTCAAAAAATGGTCACGATTCTTTTTAACAGCACTGACATCTGCTGAAAAATGGAAGAATACGAGAGAAGCTGGATGGATTGCCCAATGCTGAAAAAAGGGCAGCCGTTGCCATCGTTCGACTTAACTACCAGCAAGATGGCGGAAGATCGAAACGTTCATCGCGTGCCACACATCTAGAGACCCTTTTGTGACGACAGCTGGTTGTGCCGGCACAGCCAGCTGTCGTCAAAAAAGGGTCTCTAGATCTGTGGCACGCGATGAACGCTTCGATCGTCCGCCATCTTGCTGGTAGTTAAGTCGAGCGATGGCAACGGCTGTCCTTTTTTCGGCATTGGGAAAGGGTTGCGTCTCAAAGTGTTAAGACCCTGTAAACCCACTTTTACCTTTTCTTTGTCAAGTAAAAATATGCAGATCAAAGTAATCATGTGAGGAGAGCTTCTCTTACCTGTTATCGCAACCAAAGATGCCAAGATTCCGTTAATGAGATATGGTACAATGAATTTCTTCCTGTGGGCGAAATAGCTGCAAAATGAAGACACAGGGTTTATCATCTTTTTACGTTACAATCGGTAAATTGTCATAGAATGGGTGTATTAAGATTGCCACTTATGAGTAGATCTCGGGTAAAACACGAGGTATTCGGAGAGATTGACATCGTGGACAGAATTTGGGTAGTTAAAACAAAAAAGACATGGCAACACGTGTACACTATACCCAGTACAGTGAACGAAAACAACATGTTAATGGGGTTATCACACTGACGTAAAATCCGAGCAACTTTTTGCTGCAACAACTTTTTCGCCAGATTCTCAAAGGCTGAGTTATCGTCAAGGGTTGTAAAAGTAAACATACTTTGTCCAACGCCAAATAGTCATGGCATATTAAGGTATCGCTGATTTGGCGTGCAGGTTGTTGCTTTACCTCTCTTAACTCAGCATCTCGCATAGCACTTTCGTTGGTATATTTAAATCGAATCATAGGCGATTTATTATTGATTGTGGTACTTAAATTGGTTGCATTTATCAAAATAATGATTAATACATCAATAAAATCGACTTCTAATTCCACACTCCCCTTGCACGCCACACTCCCCTTTATCACTTTCAGCCGAACCGCAGTTGATGACGTAGAAGAAAGAAGTACTCTAATTGGCCGAAATTTCGGCCGACTCGGATTTTTTCGTTCGGAAAGCAAAAAGTTGGAGATCATCGTCATCAAGGTAACGACAGAGAAAATCGATGTAAAAGCTGTTCGGCAAGAAAGTTTCTTGGATTTCTATCTAGTGCGATAAGATCTTGTGATCTATCTCCTCAAACTTCCCAAGGAAAATCTTCTGGAAGTCCAAGTAATACTCGAGTAATTACTCCAGATTTGAAGCGTGGATACATTGTTTATCTCCTCGAGTAGCTCAAGTCGGACATCAGGAACTGGTTGAATTTTTCCCGAGTAACTCGAATTACTCAGAAGTGGCATCGTGAACACACCCTATGTAATACAGTCGAAGAATCTATAAGATATAAAAGGGGCCATTTCTTCGGCCACGTAGGAGATAAAATAGTGGAAACTTAGGATAATAGCTCTCAATGGGAACCGGCAAGCCAACAAGTCTCGCGAAAAGGTGCTTGAGACTACTTTAAATGAGATCTTCGGCACTATCAGTCCATTCTGTATAGCTTTACATCAAGCAAATAATGGATCGATATCATAAAGTGCAAATTCACGATTAAATAAAATTACAGCGTTGGATGGCTGAAGATCTTCTAGCAATACCCAGCAGTCCATGCAGGCAAGCTCTAGCCCAATTTCGTCTTCTGAATGGACATGTCTATCTGGCAGAATATCTCCATCGAATTGGAATTTTTTTTCAAATCCTGGCTAAATTCGAAGCCGTAGGCAATGATTTCAGTAAGTTCTTTTAGTTATTACTTTACTTTTAGATTTATTATTTTATTTTATTTGTTTATTTATTTATTTGCTTCTTGCATTGGAAAAAAAATGGTACTTATCGAGAAAATGATCATGAGGTTCAGCTTTCCTCAGTTGCAAGAAGTTCACGCATTCACAAGAGCAGAATGCCGAGCTTTTTGTGCCGAAATGATCATTTTCTTGCCATTGGAAAAAAAATGGTACTTATCAAGAAAATGAACATGAGGTTCAGCTTTCCTCAGTTGCAAGAAGTTCACGCATTCACAAGAGCAGAATGCCGAGCTTTTTGTGCCGAAATGATCATTTTCTTGCCATTGGAAAAAAAATGGTACTTATCAAGAAAATGAACATGAGGTTCAGCTTTCCTCAGTTGCAAGAAGTTCACGCATTCACAAGAGCAGAAGTCCGAGCTTTTCGTGCCGAAATGATCATTTTCTTGCCATTGGAAAAAAAATGGTACTTATCAAGAAAATGATCATGAAGTCCAGCTTTACTCAGTTGCAAGAAGTTCACGCATCCACAAGAGCAGAAGGCCGAGCTTTTTGTGCTGAAATGATCATTTTCTTGCCATTTTTTCCAGTGGCAAGGAGGGAGCAAATACAAAAAGGTGTAAAAAAACAATTTCTCTATTCTAAAAAAAAGTTACTCCAGCTGCCGCCGCTGTCAAAAGCTTGTAATGCTGTCTCTTCCGAAATCGTGGGGGTTTGAGTTTCGACGAAGGTGTCCACGGATTCGAAAAATTCCAGAGAAGCCGTTAAGCTGACTTAAATTTTGAAATTCGAAATATTTTAGAAGAATGGTTATCGATTATGAGCATGTATAAATTGCCAAAGAATAAAAAATCGCCATTGATGGAAATATATCCTAACTGTTCGTAATTTTCAGCAAAGAAAACGTACTGTTTTCTTAGAAATAATTATTAACTACACAGAAACGTAAGTCACAAAATTATGAAAAACCGCCCTGGATGGCACATACGCAAGGTGTTCCATAGGTTTTGCATAATTAAAAATAGTGCGAAGTTTAAATTTTGTTATTCCAAGGAGCATGCAAGAGCCAAGCAATGTGTAGCTTGGTAACATTCTATCTGATAGAATCTTGGGTTTTGTCTATTAAAATTATGTTTTTTTTTTTTACAAATAAGCCTTGTTAGGGACCGAATGCATCATAATCGACCTTAAAATGCGAGCGAAGCGAGTCTAGGAACATTGGTCTCTAATAATAAATATAAAAGTAAAATACAAATAATATGACCGAAGTCATTGCCTTAAATGTTCTCTAGCACGTCATCTAGGCTTTCTGCTCTTATGGTTGCTTTAAATTTTTGAAACTGTAGAAGGCCGGACTTTTACTAACGGCCAAAATTATCCTTCACTTGATAACACGATGAGTGTTATTATCTTCTAGTGTTATGAGTGTTATTATCTTCTTCACATCCGGCAAAAATCTCTCATCTCAAATTAAAGAGCAATCTCATTATTGTTCTTAAAAAACCTATTGCACGTAAAAACGACAAGTAGCAAGCCCATTTTCACATAATTTTTCGAATAAACGCCTAACTCTTAGTAGCTGTTACAGTAGTAATAAGTTACTATCACCCGTAAGCAGGGACTGTCAAGACACTTTTAAAGGTAAATGATGTCTTACAAGTTCTTTTCAGTTATATGAATTTCGAAAAAAAAACCCAAAAATATTCACAAATTCAACTTTTTTTCAATATTTTCACAATTTTCAATCATTAATTAAAAATTAATGATTGAAAATAAAAAATTCCAAAATTTCAATACTAACAGTCAAATATTCTTTTGCATAACATCAAACAAAGATAAAATAGTGGCAAACAGAAACAAAAGCGTGTGTCAGCGTGTAGGATTTACACATTTACATGCTGTTAAAATCATTTATTCAAACTTAAAGCATCGGCACATACGTACGTCCATTCAGAACTACGAAAAATCTTATAGAATAGATTTAACAGTGCCAGAACATAAAGGCCCACATATGTGGCCCTCTAGAACGAGAGGATATGAAAAGTTTTTATTATTTTAACATTCTAACAAAAGTTTAATTCTAAAAAAAGTTTTTGTTGGGTATTCGTGTCACGTAGGAGATATTTTAAAAGAAAGTTTACCTGAACGCTAGGGCAGCAACACCTCCACCTACAGAAGAATTGATGGTAACAATCGCCGACCTATGCAAAAGAGTGAATGTTACTGAGCAGGATTATTGAGAGCAACAAAATTATGTCCACAACAACTTAATAAACCAACGGTTCCCAACCTTTTTTTTTTCTTTCCCGTAAACTCTTGCTCGGATTTCTCTTTGTACACGTTTTCTCGTAAAAACAATCCACCTAACCGCATAGCTTTTGTCTCACTATTATCACTATTAACCTTATTGGCTTAAAATGAAACGGCAAGACTGTGATTCAAGTAGAGACGGGTTTTGCTCAGAACTAGCACCAAGCAGTTAGTAGCAGGTAAGAAAACAATACAATGGGGGGTAGAAAACTCATTTTCGGTTTTACCGGATGTCTGAAATTAAACGACCTTAAAGAAGTCTACAGATGAAACTATCGTTGTGAAAGTTATGAAATTTTGTCTAGGACTTAATGAAGATATGGGAATTTGTTTGTAAGAAATAGAAAAAAAATATTTAGCACCAGATGGCCACTTTTCTGATCTATGCCCACCACGGTCCCCAGACCTCAATACATGTGACTTTTGCTTACCGGAGTTTGAAACATTCGGTAAGTCGTGATGATCCAGAACTTTGTCTGATCTTAAAGACGGCATTTCACATGTTCGTAACATTTCCCTGAACAAACTGCGGCCAGCTTGGCCTGAACAAACTGCGGCCAGCTTGGTGGAATATGCTCTCTTACGATTACAGATGGTAGCTGACGATGATGATCGTCATGTTGAGCTTTTTTTTTTTTTTTTTGTAATAACACTTGTAAATTATCATAAATGTATGCTAATTTTGTAATTCCTTTAAAAAAACGCCCCCTGATGGCGAAAATCTATCTTTTTTTTATATGCTCAAACAGATTCCCATACCTTCATTATGTCCAACACAAAATTTCGCAACTTTCTCAACAATAGTTTCGCCTGTAGACAACTTTAAAATAGGGTCGTTTAATTTCGGCTATCCTGTACTTCAAAATCCCCCCTCTCCTCTTCCAAAAAACTACCCGACAACATTAAACTATAAAGTATAAACATTAATATAAACTAAAACGATAGCTGCAAGAAAATTAATTCACCAAATTAACCAGTTCTTAGTTGCTAAGTATTCGTTAAATTTAAAACAAAACTGTTAGTAGGATGCATGTGAGGCCTCAGGATGAATCAAATAAATTCAAAATTTGTCTCAGTTCAGTCAACATGTGCATGTAAATCCTTTATGGCGTTATTCTTTTTTACGCCAACAATTCAAAATTTCGTTTTACAATGTTATTTTTACGAACCACACTAAAATTAGACGAACGACTTTAAAATGCGCTTTAAACAATGAATGTCCATAAATGTATTAAGTACTACAAATGTTACCGACTGAATTTAGTGAATAAGTATTAATTCGAAATCCAACCAATTTGCATTCAAAGAAGATTTTTAACACTTCTCAATTTTAATCAAAATTAAAGTATAGACGTTCAGACGCTACTTCAAATATGTAGAAATAATACACTGCACTCTGCTGTTACAACTGGTCGAAAAAATACCTTTGGAAGGTTATTTTAACAATTTGCAGTCGTATGTCTACTCTCAGTCACTATGCTGTTTTACATATGTGATGGGCATAAATGAATGAAACTATTAGAATTAATCGGTTATTAAATCCGAGACAATCGATTTTGAAAAATCCATTCGAACGCTTAACATATAGCATTCGGATAGCACGCAGAATTCGAACATTTGAAGAGTGAAATGATTAATCCAGATTAATCACGAATACACTTCGAATACTGAAACGATTAATCGCGGAATAGTCGAATAGTACACTACTGACCAAAAGTATTGCAAGTTTCAAAAATCTAACCCTTTTCAAGATTAAGCCCCCTCTCCCCCGTCAACATTAAAAATCAATATAGTTGATGTTTGAAAAAACACTCAAAATACTGGTGTTAAACGATAAAGTAATGTGTTTTTTACAAAGTTTTTTAATTACTTTATAGTTGATGTTTTTTAATGTCAACATTTTAAATTAATTACTTCAAAGACAAGATAACATTCAGTTAAAGAACAAAAATACATATTTAATTTATTGAAAAAATAGCATAAAAATATATAGGTTATTATAGAAATCATAATCCATTTTGGCTCGCCGGAATAAAATTAAATAAAGAATTAATTTCAAGTTATTCTGCAAAAGGAGGATAGTAAATAAATGCAACTGAACTAAAAATCATTTAATATGTTGCTGGGCAGCCTTGACTTTGATCACAACAGCCACTCTTTCAGATATGGAATCCAACAATGTTTTACAACACTTCCTTCGGTGTTTCAGGGTGCCAACTTATATTATGGGTTCCTGAAGCTCTCATTTTGTTTTTTGGTGATTTTCAGATGTATTCTTTCCAATTATACTACATAAATTTTCAAAAATATTTAAATCCGGCAAATTTCCTGTCCTGGGCTTATTCTTGAAACGATCGTTAGATTTCTCAAACTTGCAATACTTTTGGCCAGTAGTGTGAATATTCACTATTCGATTAATCGATTATTGATACTATTCGAAATCGCTTAATCGATTACGAATAGTACCACTTGTTTTATCGTTCCTGTCGTATGTCTGCTCTCAGCCACCACCGAGCATTTAGACGAGCTTAGCCTCTCTGCTTTGATTTTCCAGCTTTTTTTAAATGAATTATTTATTTTGATGTATATTTTTTAATCTTCACCATAGCTCTTGGTTTTTTTTTTTTTAAATATAAATGACCAAATGTACTGCCTAACAATCACAGGACAGCTTAACTCACCTTGCAGCATATTTCCACTTGTGCCCGGAAACTCCAAACGTACTGCCGCAATTGAAGCCTAGCCAACCCCACCTGAAAAAGAAAAAATAATAAAACAGGTTGTTAACCCTCTGAGCATCTTGGAAACGGGCAAATTATGTAAAGCTGTTTTCACAGTAAAATTTTCATGCGGCTTTAAAATTATAAGAAAAAATAAAATGTTGTCCAGAGGATTTGTAATTATTAAAATATAAGCTCCTAAATTAGTTACAAGCTTTAATATCAAAACACATTTTAGGATACTTGAATATTACAAATAATCAAAATCACAGATGCATTGCAGTGAAGGCTGGAATGACGTTTCGTTATTTTATGACACAATCGCTTGGGGAATTAATCTTATCTCTGAGATGTTAACCCTTTGAGGCGCAACCCTTTCCCAATGCTGAAAAAAGGGCAGCCGTTGCCATCGCTCGACTTAACTACCAGCAAGAGGGCGGACAATCGAAACGTTCATCGCGTACCACAGATCTAGAGACCCTTTTTTGATGCAGCTGGCTGTGCGTGGGCAAAGCCAGCTGTCGCACAAAAAAGGGTCTCTAGATCGGTGACACGCGATGAACATTTCGATCGTCCTCCATCTTGCTGGTCGTTAAGTCGAGCGATGGCAACGGTTGCCCTTTTTTCAGCATTGGGAAAGGGTTGCGCCTCAAAGGGTTAATATAGAAGATCAACTAGAAAAACTACCCAATGTTGAAAAAGTGCAGCTATTGCCATCGATCCATTTAACTACTAACAACGTGGCGATCGATTCAGTCGTCCATGGTGGGGGAAACAGGCTGTGCGCGCACAGCCAGCTGCGTCAAAAAAAGGGTCTCTAGATCTGTGGCACGCGATGAACGTTTCGATCGTCCGCCCTCCTGCTGGCAGTTAAGTCGAGCGATGGCAACGGCTGCCCTTTTTTCAGCATTGGGCGATCTTTCCAGCTGTTCTCGTGTTCTTCCATTTTTCAGCAGATGTCAGTGCTGTTAAAAAGAATCGTGACCATTTTTTTACGGAAAATGAACGTGCTAAAAAGTAAAGGATTCTCGTGGAGCTATATCACCCGCAACTATTTTTATAGAAATCCAATCTATTCTTCCTGACTGGCAACAGTCAAAACGTCAGAGTTGGGTGTCCTCACGGCGAGGACACCGCGCGTTAAAGGGTTAAAGTGTAAAATTACGTTCAATAACAGTTAGTTTTTTTTCAGTGAGCCAAAATTTTCTTTTCACGCAAAAATAGTGGGTCAATCGCAGGACAGGGTAAGGCCGCCAATTTGACAATATGTTTAGGCGCCATGATGCCAAATTCCATCACCTACTTTATTAAAATTATTATTATTGCTATGTAACATTATTATTAAGTATATATTATTACTATTATTATTAAAACCGATATTATTTTTACTTAAAATGAGAATTTTCATTTTGCTTTGTAAATATCTACGCCTTTTCGCGCCTTTCTTTTGGCGGTGATATTATGTTCTGCTGTAGGGCCGAAACTTCAGGCACATTCTAACTATGCTTCACCTTTATAAATACTATTGAGAAAGTGTATCATAATCCACGAGTGCACCGTATTTCTCTTCCATGTTCCATAAAAATTCTTCTTTGGAATTGAAATCTATATTAAACTTGCTTACTCAACCTCCTTTGTAATAAACTGTGCGGTTAGTTAGTTTTTCGCCAAATATAAGCTAGTTTCAGTTTTATGGCCTTGTTTTTTTTCACCAAACTTGGCGATAAATCATTACAAACTTATAAACCTTGATGA
>JAWZYV010015111.1:0-62302 GCA_038373885.1 Cheiracanthium punctorium | reverse complement strand
TGCAACAAAATTATAAACATCGATTTTTTAGCCTGTGGAACATTAATTTTAGACTGTTAACAAGAATAAATTTTTCGCTCTCCGTGTTCGTGCGATACCATTATTCTGTATTACCTATTTATATTTCTATCTTTACGGTAAGATTGAGAGATATTTATGATTTCGATTTTTCTGTCCACCGCTCCGTGCTCCAACAACTGTAAATATGCACCGATTAGTGCGAAAATTATAAGTTTTTTTTTCTATGTACAGTCACATGTACCCTATTCAATTTTATACATGTATAATTTAAAATTCTTTTATGGGAGCCGACAGAAAAAAAATCCAATACATCACGCTCTATAGTCAGTCACATTTGGAGGCGTATTTTGGAGATGTTTCATTTTTTTCAAAGAAAGAAAAATTGACTTATATGTTATTAATGCTCATAAAATAACATTATCCATTGAATACAGTGTCTGTGTTATTAATAGTTCTTCTACAGAGATACTCAAAAGCATTCAGATACATTACGAGCTATAGCAGTTGAGAGACATTAATCTATTTCAAGCGCAGTACAATATGTATAACAAATTTGCAACAGTATCTCTAGAATCGGACCAGATTTAAGGACAATAAATCGGCAAATTTGGTGCAAAAATACTTTTGTGTTGGAAAGTGTTTTATAATCGATGCGTTTGGCATGATTTATCTTTTTTAAAAAAATATTTCTTACCACAACTTTCAGTTTTATTTCAAATTGAAAATTCAGACAGATATTTCATGGGAGTACGTGGAGCGTATGACTAAAAACTTTCAAAAAGTCGTAAGAGTTGGCAGTTATGTAAATGTTATTTGTGAAATTGATAAATGAAATTTTTATCCTCGAGGTGATCCAAAATGATACAGCTATTCATACATATGAAGCGTTTCAGTACATTTAAATATTAATGAGGCTGTCGTTGGATTAAAACTTAGTTTACTGCTTAAAAAAGCAAACATAAGAAAAATACAAGAGATACGTAATGGCAATCGGAACGGACACTACTGGTGGCTAAATTACGTGTCTTCTCAGAGTCTTTTTGGCAGGAGAGAAACGTACACGCTTATTGACAATATGTCAGGACAACGTGACCACCCGAGAAGAAACATGGCAGTTCCATTGGCTGATAACGAAGCAAAAATAAATTTAGATTCCACCTTTTCAACGAAGATGATCCTTGGGCGAGGAGTAGAAAAGACGCGAAAAATCCCGCGTATTATGGAGAAAACCAACCTACAGTCAAAGTAACGATTTGTGAACAGAAATTTGAAACATGAAGTATTATGAAAGAATTTTTTATGAAAACAACCCTTGAAATATTTTATATATAAAGCTACTTTTATCCGAGAATACATTGGAAAATATTCACAACCTATCACTATGCTAGTTTGACAACAATTTTTTTTTTCAATGGCCGGCGGGCGCTGCCTTGCAAGGCTTTGGCCATAACGGGCCGGAGTTGTTGGCCCCTTTATTATGGGGGCACCTAGTAGGTGAACCAACGTCGCCCCCTATGAAGGGACGGACAAATGACAACCACGCCCAGTCGGGGATCGAACCCGAAACGGTAGTACAGTGCTTTACCCACCATACAATCCGGTCGGCACAACAAACTACATAACTTTATAATCACCCAAGCTTACTCTTTAGACAACAATGTGCTCCAACAAACTAGCGAAATTTCATAAAAACTGCTAAAGTTTCTCTTAAATTATGTTTTTTTTGAAATCCTTCATAGTATTTTCTGCTTACTAATACATATAATAATATGAAAAGCTAAAAAAAAAATGTTTAGGCACCTAAGTCGGATTAAAAATAATGTTTCCAGATCGTTTGGCAGGAGAGAAACATACTCGCTTATTGACAACTTACGTCAGGACAACGTTACCACATTAAAGAATCAACTATGGTATACACAACGGTTTAAAAATAGTTGAATATTTCTCATGTATTATTCTGTAAATCATAATGGCTCACCCTCTTGTACTATACCTTGTACTATACTTGTACTCACGCTCTTGTGTATAGGCTAAAATTCTTATTGCTGTGTTATATTTTTAACTCAAAATATTTCTTATTTAAAACATTAGCTAATATTTAAGCAACTTTAATCATTTAATTTCTTAACGTATCCTATATTTCAACCAATAATCCTGCTTCGTCTTATTTACGGTAGTTATGTGTGATAATGTAATTAAAATATTTTATGCATGTAAACAAGACTGAATTAGTCTGACAACTTAATCAAGAAACTTGAGTTGATATATGAGTTAGCTGCGACATTTATGGAAAAATATGAGTGCGGAATATAATTAAGGAATTCATTCTTGTACAGAATGATATACATTGTTTCGGCACTTAAGTTCGCATGTAATTTGATTCTGTAAAGGATTTTCCATTCACATCTTCTTTCCATTGTTGTTAATATCCTTATTGTGAAATATGCAACTTGAGATGTATGGGAACAGTACATAAACTTTGACTTAAAAAAGTCAGAGTTACCTGATTTTTGACTTTGATGTATATGAAGCAATGAGATTTTGTCTGCCAAAAAAATTCAAAATTTGACCATTAGACGGCGTTAAATGCGTCTTCGGATGGTATTTTAAAAATGTGGGTTACACATTTCACTTTTGATAAAACAGAATTGTAAGAACTTTACAGAATACAACAAACCACTTTTTTTAAGTTGTATACTTTTATCTATAATTTTATTTTACAACTTATGTGATCGGAGAACTAGAACAAAGTAATCAGAAATATTCTGAGGAAGTTAGCAAGAATAAGACCTGTTGTAAGTCGGACGTTATCCTGAGCTGAATGTTATCGTGATGATCGTCTTGACATGCCACTGAAGCGTTTGGCTATGCTTGTGGCATATCTTTAAGTTGTACAATTTCCATTTAAAACATAAGCATATTAAACACATAAAAGTGGCTGTAGTAGAATGTCTGCCATTGCTCTTGGAAGACAGTTGTTAAAAATCGATGACATTGGTTCTTTTGACGTGAAGTGTTGCAGAGAGAGTAAAGAATTCCTTTGACAGAGGTGAAGTTGGCTACAGTATTACAGGAAGCGTCAGCCAATGCTTTGAGAAGGTGCAGTGCTACAGGAGTTCGACAAACTTCATGCATGCTTGTTGAAACTTTTACGGAGCATACAATATTACACGTGTTTAAGACGTATCAACACGAGAATATTAAGCCCTCCATTTTCTTGTTTAGATATAACTGAACCATGCTTCGCCATCGAACATTCTGAGGACAGAAGAAGCCTGTTTCTATCTCGAAGGCTGCCGTTAATGTTCAGGAGTGCAAAATATTTGGCATAAGGGCATTCACTAGACATAGAAAAATTGCCACTTCATTCTCAAAGGTCTGGGTTTCCATCACCGTTTATTCCTGGCCTTCTTTTTCTCTTGAAGATAGATTCTTTCCTCCCTGCACTCTGTATCTATGCTGGCAAACGCTATAAATCTTTATTGAACAACTAACTCATTCCGGCACTGCAGGTGCTTGAATATATTGATAGCACAATTTTCAGGCATTTGCATATCGAATATAATCACGTATTAGACCTTAATAAAGCAACTGTCGAATCGTCATTTTGGAAAAGACAGAATGAGATTAGTCGTCATTTATCCCAAGTCCAAGACTCCACGATTGGCATGAAGTCTTGCGACTTTTGGCTGCTGAATTGCCTCAAAAATGTTGTTTACAATGGCCCGATTGCAAACTTACCAGAGTTAAAATCATGTGCCAAGCAATATGTTTACAACATCACCACAATGCACTCCGATGTATTGTGGAACATGTTACTGAAAGATATCATCTCAGAAGGAATCAGGGGATGGTACATTAACTATTTCTTGAGCGGTTGTTGCAAGTAATTTAAGACTTCCATTTCTTGGTGGTTGCATTATTATTTGCATTTTTAACGGTTTTTCTTATGGTGTCCTAAGTGTAAAGAACCACTTACCGGTTTATTTTCTTTCATTTTATCCTTTCCCCTATGGAAAAGCCATTGTTTTATATGCAGGGTTTTTTAAAAGAGTTTTAAGACATACATGGTCAACCACCGGCCCGCGAGCCTGATGTAGCCTACAGCGGCTTTTGATCCGCCCTCGGATCCTATCAAAACCCCCATACAAAATATTCAAAATCCCATATAAACCTCAATTATAGTAAAGTCTTCACTTGCACGAGGGGTACGTTCCAAGATCCCTCGCGTGTGAAAACTCCGCGTCGTGAGATAGGGGATAAATGCGACGTTTTCATTCACATCCACATTTATTTTAGACACTCGTAAACACACCTCCAATTAGTTTAACCCATTTCCTAACTATATATTACCAGTTTCTACAAAATGTAATGAATGCGATGGTTATGAGTGTCTAAAATGAATGTTGGTGCTTCTTCCTTTTGCCATAAAGGCGAGTAGTTCGTGTCAGCTGTAAGATACATACTCTTAGTGAATGCCTGGAGTATCCTATCCGGGTAATTTAGATCGTGTTGTAGCAAGTATCCACGGTATACGGCCCGCGACTTTCCTAACATACTAACGTTTTGCCCGCAACTTCCCAAAGGTTGCCCATACCTGCTTTAAGGATACTTCAGCCATATGGTATTTTACATTGCTGCCAACTTGTACGGTTTTTACGGAAAAATTTTCACCACTATTTTCTAAGCGCTTTTTTATAAATTAAAATTTGGATTTATTTTAGATTTAAATATACCCTGAGGTAATAATAGTAAGTAATCTTCCTGAAAAACCGTTTAAATTGGCAGCAATATAAGTGAAAATTCAGAATCATTACTAAGAAATTAGACGAACATTTAAACTTTTCTCAAACTGATTATTAAGAGATAAGTGAACGTGGTGTTTTCGATACCACATGCTTTATTGTGTGCCATACCCCCCCACTGAAGTTTGTCGAGACTCTTTTAAAACCCTCTGTATATTCAGGTGTAACATCATTCTTAAGCATAATAATAAGGTCATATTTTAGGATTTTTTGAAGCCTTTTTTAGGTAAACTTTAATAACCTTGTATTTACTGTTATTACTTGTACTTGTATTAACCTTGTATTACGTCACAATGATTTTTCTCAATTCAACCAATCTATTCATTTCGCTATTAAAATTTTTAGACATATAAAATGAAGGTGCATAAAATAAATGATTAGACAAGAACTGTTTTTCTTTACGGGTACGTGTAGCTTGTTATATATTGAATGCATTTTTAGAGGAGAGAAGAGAGCTAGTATTTTCTAATATCTACCAGGGATAGTTTTATATGTTTTGTTATTATTAGTAAGCTCTGGGTGCAAACTTTCGTAACTAGGACTCTAGTATTAGAGGGACCAAAACGTGATATCGTTTCATTCTTTTGCTAATATTTCGTCTTTCGGAAACTGATGCAGCTAATGATTTGGAATGTATATGATATTTGCAACGGAGGAGCTCGATACGACATGATTTTCCAAAAGTCGTATCCCATAGGTGGTAGGGAGACAAAAACTTCTTTTAACACATCTCAGAATTGTCTCAAAATGAAAGCGTTATCCCAAAATAAAAAAGAGCATCAAATTTTTCCACAATGCTTAACACACACGAATACCTAAAAATCAGTTTTAAATTCGCCCAGCAAGGACGGGTTGCGGAAATCCTCTACCTTTCAATATGTATAATTATTGACAGAAAAAGAACAGAGTTAATCCTTACTTTAAAAGCATTACAAATAAGAAACAATTATTTGGGTTCTCACCTCTAGGTGACGTGGGCTGCGCGATAGCACATAGCGGGACCTTCGCAAACAAGGCCTGGTTTCTTAACGAATGAGTCAAAATATGTAAGCCGATTTAGGTGTAATATGAATTAAGATTCTGGTTGCTCATCGTCATTTTACAAACTTATCAAAATTGCATATACTTTAAAACTGAAGCTGGAATCACAGTTTCTAAAAAGGTTTTAGTATAATATTCAATATTTAAAAAACCAAGACAAATTTAAGAAATGATAAATTTTATTAGATGGTGATGATAAGCAACCGAAACCGTAGTATCGTAATATAAATTTCAAACACTCGTTATCCCCTGTTAATAATCACAATAATATTTAAAGACCTAGTTTGCAGAAATCATTCCTAAGACGTAAACTTTCTCCCCTCTCCTACGTATAATTGATTGTTTGGTTTTAGACAGTCAAAGCTGATCTACATAAGGGATTTATTATAATATTAAATAACAAGAAGAAAATAGTGGTGGGAATTTTTCCAACAAAAGCGTAAGGGTTGACAATTATGTTAGTTGCGAACCTTTTGGGAAGCTGATATTTCTTACATCGATATGCTTAAAATGTAAAGTTTAAAAATTTGCAAGATGTTACAAATAATCCCAAACATCGAAACGTTTTAGATAGAGTTCTACAGTTATCATGTTACAAGAAAAATATCTTTAAACATATTCTAATGTTAAATGTGTTTCATCTCACAAGGGTGTGCTTTATTTTGAAAGAAAGAGCTTCGTGACGTTCCATTTGAGACATTACTTATAGCAGCATTTGAATACTTTATACATTTGAAAATATTTCCTATTCTGAAGCTTCCCTGAAAGTATAACCGAATCGTTTGGTTTTCACACTCATACATCCAGACCCATTCTCCCTTATTGCACCGTGCGATTTTCCATAACTATTCCATAAAGTCATCCTTTTTTCCTTTTTCAGTTCTCTCCGCTGTAAGCAAATGTCACAGTTTTATCAAATTCCGCAGACGGTCTTTTCAGGTATCTCAAAGCTCAAATTTATTCAATGCTTATTCTATGAGGCACAGTTCGTATTTTTCTAGAAAAAAAGCGCATATAAATCAATGACATCAAACATTCAATTTCATAAAGAGCTGAAATATCCCTTTTTTTTTAAAAATGAAAATTTAGAATGAAAATATTTTGTGTAAGAGAAAAATTATCTTGAACGTAATTTGATCACGAAATCGATTTTGTACGTAAACCTGATGAAGGGAAGTAGCAAGAGAGGGGGACCTTGCTAACTAATGTCTTCCAACGATAGTTAAAAATGTGTAGATATGTTAAACAAAGGAAAAAGTAACATATTCCGTGTTAAGTGTCATTGCTGAGCATAACTAAATTCGAAGCGTAACTTTATGACTGAATATTGTGGTCTTCCTACGCTTGCTCCTCTGAGACCGCTTATTACCCTCGTGTTGCGGATTTATTTTTGGTTTTAACTTCCAAAAAACTTTGCTCTGCTAGTTTTAGCAAAGTTCCACAGCAAATTTGTTCGGAATTTAAAACGAAAATCAAATAATTCAGAAACACCAGAACTTCGAAAACTGACTTGAGACGTGCCTATGATTCCGTTGAGTGGAGCTACATTTTCAAGAAACCAGAAATTTCGTGATCTGTAGCGACCAAAACTTTAAATTTCTTACGACCGGAGCCGTCGATGTAGTTCACTGTAAGCTTTATCGAAAACTAGTAAAATGGGCCAATATTTTTAATATTATCCTGATTATATCTTGAGCAGTGCTTAAGAAATTAGTGTTAGCAAATATTTTATTTTGCATTTTTTCATTGTTTAATTGCTGGGAACTAGCAGTCAAATCTGGATGTTGTAATACAATTGATGTCTTTTTACAGGATTTCTTCTCCTCTTTCTAAATAAGGGATATTTTTTGTCAAGAAATGAGGGACTTACTAAGTGTTTGAACATTTTCATTCTATCCGTAGTAGTGGGGAACAGAGATAGATAAGGGGTTCAATGGGGCTTTGAACTCCACATGAGCTATTTTAACCCTCCGCACCCTACAATATTTTACGAGAATTCTGAATCACCCTGTATATCGAGACTGAGGTCTACCGAGTGCACCAATCAGGAGCCACCACTGTTGCGGCAGCTCTAGTATGACTTGAGCTACATTTTCATGATATATTTTTTCATTGATATTTTCAAAAGAAGCAGCGACCGCACTCCTCAACTTGAACTGAGAATCTTCTAGAAAAAGAAAGAACTTTGCTTTTGATTAGGTTTTAAGAGAGTTTACGAGCGCGTTTTTATGAAATGTAATTCCGAAAGCAGTTTTATGGTAGCTGCAGGTCTTGTATATGTTGTAAATAACTTGGTCTTGTAAAATAAATGTTGTGTAATCGTTCAAGAGTCTAGAAGTTTTAATGAATCACAGTAAAAGAATCTGAATTGTCTCATATTGTATGTGACAACCACATTAACCCACACACTGACACATATTACCTTTAAAACAGCATAAATGAACTCAGAAGATCTCAAATAACGTAATGCAATTAATTGTCTATTTTTTTGTTATTCAGTACTTTTCTTATGGCAGCTGTGACGGAAAGTTTAGAAAAAAAAAAAATCTGAAACACTCAGATTTTAAATACGCACTAAAGTGCTTTATATTAAAAGCGTATCATAATCCAAGCGTCTTCCTTATTTTTTTCCCTTATTCCATTAAGTTCAAAAGCGTAACATTATTTAGGAGTGTACCTTGTTTTCCTTCCTTGTTCCATAAAACGCACCTTTGGAATCGAAATCTATCTTAAAATCGCCTTCTAAAACTATTTTACAATTTCCGCCAAAGATATTCCAAATGTACTTCACCGTTTTGAATACTGTTAGCAACGTGCATCATAATAAATAAGTGTCCCCTGTTTGTCTTCCTTGTTCCATAAAATACATAGTTGGATTTAAAATCGCCTACTAACACTATTTTAGAATCTTCGCCAGGCAAATTTGACTATATTTTCCTAGTTTCTAGCCTAATTCGGACGATATTGCCATGCTTGGTAGGGTTTTGAAGTTATTTGAAAGGATCTTCACCATGACCACTTTTTGACAGTTCATGTCTACAAAACCTGAGTGAAAAGTCGTGTAAGCAAAAGCATGGGACTGAACGAAATAGTACTCTTGTGCTAAAAATATGGTGTACAGAAAGTGTTTGCTCACACTCAACGCATGTTGGTAGCTATGAATTAATTTTCATACCTGCCAACTCTTCCAGTTTTATAGAAAAATTTTTTGCAAGTAATTTTTACTCTGCAAACAATATGTGGAATGAGTTCAAATTTTATTTTAAGATAAAACTGTTTAAAGATTGCATTGGAAAATCTTCCGGGAAAATCCGGCAGAGTTGGGAGCTTGTGAATTTTGAAAATCATTCAACAAATCAATATATATATATATATATATATAAATATTTAAAATGCCACTCACATTGTTTGAACAAAATAACATATATTCATAATTAACATAGAATTCAAGAACTTCTGTGTGTTTTTATGTTCCCCTTTATAAGTAACCTGCACTTCTTTCCCTATCCATTTTTTCTAATTCTCGGATAAAAAGTATTGATCATTATTTTTAGAACTTTTTTTAAAAAATTGGCGGGATCTTGCTCATCAAGCATTCGTCACTACAAAGAACCGAATTATTGGCAGTATTATTATGGGAGCACTCTATGGGACAAGTTAAATATCCATGCCAAAGCCGGGATTCGTTCCCGGGCCCAAGGCATGATAGAATGGTTTCTTAGCCACTAAACCACCTCGGCAGCTTATTTTTGACACTAATCTTCATCGAAGTGTTGTAACTTTAAAGATTGTTTAATTCTATCACTTTAAAATGTATTGGCACGCCTGATGAATTAACTGTAGTACTCCTAATCTGTTTTTCTAACGTCTATTACACCGGGTCTCCGAAATTAAATGTCCCTATTTTAAAGTTGTCTACAAACTATTGTTGAGAAAGTAATGAAATTTTGTGTGGGACATAATAATGGTATAGGAATTCGTTTCAGCGAATAATAATAAAAAAACCTCAAATATTCGTCACCAGGGGGCGTTTTTAGTGAATTACACGCTTACGACTGGTGCTTTATTCAGATTTCGCCACCTTTTTATCCATGTGTAAGTCTAACCCACTTAGACGTGATAATCCAAGAACTTGACCCGATCTTAAAGACAGCATTTCATGACACTTCCCCGAACATACTGCGGTCAGCCACCACCTCCTAGATACAGAAGGCCTGAGAACTAAAGTTTTTACGTCATCACTAAGTCTTCTTAGATGACGTCATCACAGTTTTCATTTCACAAAGTAAAACTGTTTAAAATTTCTGGTGGATGATACAAATTTTAGAGAATATCTTAAGTTAACGATAAAAATTAAAATATCTTTTGTATAAAATGTATAATAAAAAATTATTTATTATGATGTATTTCTGTGTCATATTATATAATTATTGATAGTTAAAATTTCCTATTTGCCGTAAAAATAAATTTTCTATCTTAAATCATTAAAATGTTTTATGCGGGAGTGAATTCACCACAAACTTTGACTAGTTTTATTTTATAAAAATAAATGTGTGATAATGGTACTTTAGTGGACCTAGTTATGACGTAATAGCTTCTGTACTCAGGCCTTGTCTATCTAGGAGGTGGTGGGTCAGCATGCTCGTTTACGATTTCAGATGGTAGCTGACAATGATGGCCGTCATGTTGAATATTTTTTGTTGTAATAATAGTTGTAAACTATCGTAAATATGTAAGTTACGTTAATACCTAAATGCGTAATTTATTTTTAAAAAACGCCCCTTTCGGAGAACATTTGATTTTTGTTTTAATTCACTCAAACAAAATCCCAAACATTCGTTTTGTCCGTGCACAAAATGTCATCACTTTCTCAAAAATAGTTGCATTAAAATAGGGTCGTTTTATGTCGCACAACCTGTAAATTCGCGACCTTTTAGTTAACTAATTTTCACCTTTCCAATGGATGATTTCAGAAATGGTTATGGTATTCCAAACTGGTATAGGAACACTAAACATAGAATGAATAATATTAAAATAAATTTAAAATTTTTAGAAGAAATTTTTAAGAAACAAACCAAAAATGTACCTCCGAATTTTTTTAAAGAAAACGTGTAACCAGAAAAATAGTACAGAATTTTTTTAACATAAAATGTATAATTGAAGTGCACTTCCCAATCCCCCACGTCCGACTGTTAAAGTAGCCTGATGTTATTGTCGTGAAGAATTCAAGTTCAGCGTGGATACATAGTAAGGGTAATTCGAGCGTTCTCATTCACCTTTCGTATTGCAAAAACTTGCGGATTTATTAACAAGCGAATGGTCCCGAATGTGCTCCCATAGGTATGCTATGTAAGAGTTAACGAACTGTTTTGAGAGATTTTTAGGTAACCGTAAAGACAAGGTCGACTGTACCACCTTCATATTTTGTATGGTTTGTCGTCTGTACCTAGTTGTTTGTTTCCACGCTACTAGTTAAAACGAAATAGCAATTATTTTGAATTTCGCTGGAGTTAACTATTTGAGATTAGTTTCTTTACTACACTTTTTCTATATGGAAGAAATAACATGTTATATGTTTAATAAAATATTTTATGATCAATGCATTTAGCGTGATTTATCGATAATGTTTTAACTTACAAAGGATAAAATTTAAAAACATTTCTTTTAAAAATTATTTCTAAAATTATTCAGCTTCATGAACTACAAGTCTTTGCTAATGAGCAAGGGAGAGTAAGTGTAATTTCATCTTCACTTGCGACGTTATTCTATAAAAGGAAACGATTCTATAATAAAGTAATGCTTGTGCATTAATCTAAACATACAACCTTTCATGTGATATGGGAAATCGGTGTACCTCTGGAGTATAAGATCATATAATTAAAGATAAGATCACTCTAATTCAATTATGTAGAAAATTAGTTTTTAAAATCTATATTTAGCTCTCTATTGTCACAAGTGTTGCTATGTTTAACTTAAGTGAGTACCTAGTAAATTGGATTAACCATACTTTCTAACTTCCACTTAAGATAACTGACAAAATTATGGCAGAAAGCATGATTGAAAAACCACTGGAATCAACCATTTATTTTGCGTAAAAAAAAAGACTGATTGCAGTGTACGCCACTCATCTCCCTGTTGTACAAAATAGCTCTTGCATTCCGTTTAGAAGCAGAAAATATTAGGTGAGTCATAACACTAAAAACAATTTTGCTCCAGCTACCATCGTCCGGCTAGGTGGTCGGATGTAACCCGAGAAAAATTGCTAGTAGGGAAGTAAATTCTGATACAGCGGTTAACTGAAAATAGGAGGGGAAACGAGTTTTCAAAAAAACATATTTAGTTTTACATGGAAATTGGTTACCTCCTTAAAGGGCGTGCTTGAGAAACTGAAATATTTATTTGAAGGAACTAGTTTTTTTTTTTGTTGTTGTTGTTGTTTGTTTGTTCCTGTGGATGCTGAATCTGAAGTTATTTATGATTCGAATTAATAGATCCTTCTCAGTTTGATCTTCGGACATGCTTAAAAACTATTGCAAAAGAAGAAAAGAAACCGTTATTATTATTATTTTTTAATGCAGCCAAGTAAAGGGCTACACGGAGAAGAATCGTACAGAAAGTGGATCGCACACGTCGCGTCTCTGTGTCTTAGGGAATGAAGAGGTTAAGTATTCCGTATGCAGTACTCTTAAGCATAGTTTACTTTTGAAAGAGATTTGCAATCTAATTTTTCGGCTTGAGTTACTGTTACCGTAAAAACTTTCATTACATCGTAATGCACATCGTTACAGGCTTTCTGAAAAAGTGACCAAAATTTTATGGGGCGATAGAATGCATCTACACGAGCGAATTTCCTCAAATAGAAAGTATGAGCGGAAAGCAAACAGCAAGCCGCTAGGTGGCTTTGAACATGGAAACTTGAACGCCGAAAGGTAATCTTATAAATGGTATGAAAGGGCCGATCCTCTCATCCAAAGGCATTTCCTTTCGTGGATCGTAGACAGAATGTTTTGTTATAGGAATCACGAAATGGCGAATGCGTACAGTGCGGCGGACGGTAGTGCCAGTGAGGCATAGGGACTTTACCGGGACCAGTTTCCGTTGAGAACTCCAGGTCGGAAAACATTCAAGTGCTTGCATCGACGGTTGTGTGAAACGGGATTTTCTCAGTGGCTAAGCGACGTGAAAGGAGCCGCAAGTTGCACGGAGCATTCTACGTTAGATAAAACATCAACAAAGATGTAGCAAGCGAACGGTTTCCCGACTCTAAACGGATCTTAAACGACGGTTTGCCGTATGCTACGGGGAGAACGAATACATCCCTATCGTACGCAGAAGCTACAAACTAGAGATGGCCAATGATTCGATGAGTCGAATCAGTGATTCGAATCTTAGTACTGAGTGGCCTAGTCTTTACACTCACTCTCTACTGATTCGAATCTCAAGCCCTCGAGGGAAATACATTCCAAGTACGAAGGGAACAAGGCCGTAGCCAGGAAAATTTTTCGGGGGGGGGGTTCAAGTTTTATGCTTTAATATGATACTTTTTTCAGCACACTGAATTTATATTACAAATGCCTGAATAATTTACAAGTAATCACAAAAGAAAGCAATTTCCAGGGAAGGTAGGTGAGAAGAGGATTAAAATAACTGCCTGGAGGAAATAAAAAGCTTTCCATAAAAAAACTTTTTTTAATTTGCTTTTTCAAAAACACATTTCCTCACTAAGAACATGGAAATACAATACTCCAAACATTGCAATTTAAAAAAAAGTTAATTCCAAGTTTTATAAAATACTGTCCATATATGCATTTAAAGAACCGAAAGTAAGAGTAATAACTATCAAGGAAATATTTTTTAAATCAAAGCATGTACATATTTTCTGAACTTGCCGCTCAGGTCCGACCTTTAGGGGGGGGGGAATATATATATATTGAACATTACCACCAATATTTTAAAATTTCAGAGGCTTTGGGGAACAAAGAAGACTCGAGAGGGGCGACACTAGCCAGGCAGCGGATGTTTTTTTTTTTTTTTTAAACTCCTGCTGTCCGCAGTGTCACTCTCTTTTTATTCTAAGGAGTAGCGGACTGGGTACGTGAATAATGCAACGTAGGATCTCCCTCCCGTTACACATGGGTCGAGACTGGAGCTTACATGTCGCAAACTCCAAAAATCACAAACTTATCACTCTGACTTTTTTATTTATAGAGGTCATAAACACGATACTGTGAAACTGTTTTGTGTTTCGATCTCCGATGGAATCGAGAGATGACTCACTATTTTTTGTGGAAAGAGAAATTTTTTTAGTTACGATATTTCTTTTTTGTCTCTCTCTACGTGTAAGGGGGGGGGGTGAAAGAAGAAGAGAGAGAACCAATGTGGAGAAGCATTGAGACAAATGCGAGCTTTTGCTTCGATCATACTGCATTCTAATTATGGGAAATGTAAATACTGTGTAAAATTGTGTAAATAAAGCAGCCGTACATAGTGTACTTAGGCCACATTTTTGCTACCACCTTCACAAATTCCTACTACTATGATACATTGAACACTGTTTATTTAAAGAATTATTTGATGAGAATGAGAAATTCTGCTTGAACCAAACTTAACCTTGTAATCTTACAGGCCCAGGGGGTCATACGAAGCTCCTCTGTATTTTCATTTCGGGCAATTTAAACACTAGTTTTACTCGAGCAAGGAGAGAGATATGCTAGCTGCCCGAGAACTCAGCGGAGAAGAAACCCGATGAATGGGTGAAGGGTGTTTAAATAGTACGGCTTTCGGCGCAGAGAAAGGGAAAATTTCTTTAGTTGTTTTATTGATTCAAGAATCGAATCACTGATTCGAATCATCGAAGTAGTGAGTGAGTTGAGATTCGAATCAGTAAAATGAGTCGAACCGCCCATCTCTACTACAAACAGTGTCCCCGGAGTTGTATCAACGCCTTCTAGATATAGAAAGCCTGACAACGCCTACGTCACCAAGCTTTGGCGTCATTATTAGGCCTATGATTAAAAGTTTTGTCTTCGCAAATTAAAACTATTAAAAATTTCTGGTGGGTGCAAGGAATATTAGAATATATCTTAAATTAAATATTAAAATTAAAATACCTTTTAAAAACAAAAATTTTCAGTATGATCTATTTCCTTATCATACTATCTAATTAGTCATAATTAAAAAGTGACATTTGTCGTAAAATTTTATATTTTATCTGAAATTATTAAAATATGGTTATTCATGTGTAAACTCACCAGAAATTTTTAATGGTTTTATTTTACGAAAATAAAATTTTAACATGTGGGCCAATGGATGCCGTCGAAGCTTGTTGACTTAAGAGTTGTAAGGCTCTCTGTATCTAGGGGGTGCTGGTTGTACCAGCCTGCGGAAAGTTCGGAAGCGCTGTTTATGCAGCGCAACCGAATAACAGTGCACATGTTTCGTTAACGGGCGAGTGCACTTTCACTCGTGAGGCCGCTTTTAATGCCCAACACTCACACACGTGGACATCCACGAAACCGAATGCCGCACGTCCTCATTCGCTCCAGCAGCGGTTCTCCCTAAATATTTGGGCAGGGATCGTCCCTGATCATTTGGTTGGCCCATGTCTCCTGCCACACCGTCTGGACGGCGAATCGTGTCACACTTCCCTACAAGAGGGGCTGCCGGAGCTGCTGCAACCGATTCCAACGTCCATTAGATCGAGAATGTGGTTCCAGCACGACGGTGCGCTTGCACAGTTCAGATTGAAAGTGCGGAACACTTTACATGCAAAGCTCCCAGGACGATAGATTGGTCGAGGGTTTCTATAGCTTGGCTGCCAAGATCGACCGATCTGTCGTGTTTGAACAATTTCCCGTAGGGCTATATGAAAGCCCTAATGACTGCCCATTGAATCTGATATGGATGTAGTCTCCAGGATTGCCGTAGTTGACAAAAATATTCGGGAAATGCCTGGCTTCTTTGTAAATGTGTGCGTAAGTCTCCATCCCGTAGATGTGAAGCCTGCATTACAGATCGCGGACGCTCTCTTGAACGATTTCTTTGAACCTACACATCAACTAGGGCACAAAGCCCCTACACTCGCTTTCCGTATGAGGCATTCGGCCTCTAACCCGTAAGCACGAGCGTCTACTTTTGTAACTTAAGCTTTCGCATGGGGTAAATCTTACCCCATTTTGTCTTCTTTATATTTTTGACTAAAAACGTTTTAAAAACAAATTTGTGGACTAATAACATAAAATGCATCAGTTCTGTTACGTTTCATGGGAAGAAATCGTGCTTTTTATATTTATTTAGAGATTTTCTGGCAGTTTCTTTAAATACCATGCTTCTGAGAAGAAAATCGAATATGATATGCTTTATACCTAAAAACACTAATTACTTTATGAATATGATATTAATTTCATTAAATAGCCTTTTGTCAATACATAACAGTAGTTTAACGTCAATTTATAGTTAATTCACATTTAGTTTCTACTTACTTTACGTTAACAACGTAATGAAACATTGTTAGTCGCACGGGAGTATTTAATCCCAAAGTGGAATTTTCTTCCCTTCCGGATAACAAAAAAACGAAATTCCTTCACTCACCCCAACTAGACCTTGACTTTGAAAGGTAGAAGACGGGCGAAACTTGTTCTTAAAACATTTCTCCCATTTTACTAAGAAAAAATGTCGCTGGGGTGAGATTTACCCCAACGCGCCTGCTTACGGGCTAATAAGGCTTATTCGTAAAAAAGGCATAATTGACAAAAACCAAAGATTGTATCTGATTGAATATTACCGAGCTACACATGCCTTGGTTCTTGCATGTTCCTTGCAACAATTTCAAACTATTTTTAATTGTGTAAAACCTATGGAACAGCTTGTGCATTTGCCATCTATGGTGCAATCTATAGTGCTTGCATCGACGGTATGGTGATTTTTCATAATTTGGCGGCTAAGAATTATTTCTAAGAAAATAGTTCTCCATATGTTTCCTTTGATAAAAACTACGGAACATCAATTATATCTTACTACTAACGGCAACTTTTCATTATTTTGCGATTTACACATGCTCTTAACCGATAAGCATTGTTCGTGCAAGCTTGCGGTGAAAACAGTTATCCATACATTCATATACATAATCCTTTGCAGATTGGCTGATTTAGCACGGCGAAATATATCATTTCGCCGTAATGCAAAAATGGCGCTTTTTAAATCAGTTACAATTATTATTAGAAAAAAGTATTAAAAAATCAAATTGGCGTCAATTTTAAACTCCTGCTATCCAAGAGAACTTACTATTTAAAATTTGTGAACTTTGGGAGACAGATTTTGACATACGTATTTCACTCATTTTTTAATTTGGCGTAAAAATGGTGTAATTCTACTGTTTGTAAATGTCACGCCGGAATTGCTTGTTGCAAATGCATCAATGATTTTATGCTGGCGAAAACTGCCAAGCCTGGGAACAATTATACTTATCTTTTCAGTTTCTTACTGGGGAAAATAACTGTAATTTCGAAATTTAAGTCAACTTACCGGCTTCCTCGAAATTTTCCGAATCCGTGGACACCTTTGTTGATACTCATCTCCTCACGGTTTCGGAGGAAACAGCAGAACAAGCTTTTGACAGCGGCGGCGGCAGCGGCCGTTACTTTTTTTTTAGAATAGGGAGATTCCATTACTTTCAATATAATGTTTTCTGAAGTATCTCCTCTCATCCTTGTGTTAATTCTTTAAATATGTCATTGGAAATTATCTTTGAAATTTTCACCGCTTGTGTTCCAACAAACCTTTTACAACATTTGCAACTCCACCTAGCAGCTCGCCATTTGCGTTTCGCCCATACATTCTACGATGAAATTTGCTCGCGTAGATGCGTTCTATCACCCTATAAAAATTTACCCACATTTTCAGACTCAACCTGTATATACGAGGGCACTCCGAAAAGTAAGATCTCTACATTTTTTAGACGAAATGATGTTGGACACACTGTTATGAGTGGCACTTTCTCCACTCCCAGTTTTTGCTGGCTCTCGATGTACTCTACCGCCATGAGCAACGTTCACGCAGTTATTCCACTTGAACGACGCAAAAGGCGTTAAACCGATTGAAATGCATCACCAGTGGAAGAAAGTAGACGGAGGGTTGGGTATTATACACGAAAACATTTGCCCACACATCGCCCCTCAAATCGTCTATCTCCCTGGAAAGTTTGGAACGGCATTAGCCATAGGACAGTCCCAACGCCTCCTAGACATAGAAGTACTTACAACTCCTACATCTCCAAGCTTTGCCGTCAACAGTAGGCCTACTACTGACTGAGAAAGTTTAATTAAGGGAGTACCTGACTGGTAGAGTCTTACGGCCAGTTACCCCCAGTATCATTGAGCGAGACCTGGGTGAGATGTTCGAAAGAAAAAATGTGGGGAGTCCACATTAGTTACAGTGAGAACCTAATGAAGTTGCTCATGTTTGGACGAAAAAAAGGAAAAAAGGGGAAAAAAGAAAAGAAATTTCAGTCGAGTCAATTGGCCGTGCTTGGGGGGAGGCAGATCTCAATGGTCTACCCAGCTTCCCCTCACCGTCTAGCGGTGAACTTTGGCTGGTTTGCTAGACTGAGATCAGGCCGGTGGGTCGAGGAGAGACAGGGCGGCCTTGGGCCGTTTTCTGTATCTAGGATTGTGATAATCATAGTCGGGCAGCTCAGCGATTGCCAAGCTTGTCGTGGAAGCGTTTCGTGAGCTTGTGGAGCTGTTTGGACAAGGTGTTTATATGTAGGTCTCTTTTGATGATGCGGTTAAGCAGGAAGTCAGGATCGTGCATGATAATTCTCAGTAGTCTTGCTTCGGTAGCAGTGAGGCTATTGATGTGATTCTTCGCTGCGTAAGCGCAAACGGGTGCGGCGTAGAGTGCGATAGGTCTTACGAGAGCCTTGTATATAAGAGCTTTGTTTTTTTTGGTTCCTAGTGTATATGAGGCTGCTAACCCCGTCGAAAGCTGCCGTCATTTTGTCCCTGGTGCGGGTGATGTGGTTCTTCCAAGTTAGGTTTTTATCTAGGGTGACTCCGAGGTAATTCGCGGAGTTCGCCCAGTTAATATTCTTGTTATTTACGATGAGTCGGGATGGAGGCGACTTGTTCCCCATGGAGATGGCTGTACATTTTTGGGCATTGAGCTTAATTTTCCAATTGCGCATCCAAAGTTTGATAGCATCAAGATGTGACTGAAGGGCACTTCTTAAGTATCTACTATTTGGATGTCTTGCAATGATGGCCGTGTCATCAGCGTACATGGCTAGGCTGGTCCGGGCGTGTCTTGGTATGTCGTTAACATACAGGTTGTAGAGTGTGGGGCCCAGGATAGAGCCCTGGGGTACCCCACTTTGGATTCTGTGGCTTTCCGAGTGCATACTACCTAGCCGGACAGTGTACGAGTGCTCAGAGAGGTAGCTTTTGAGCAGGTGTATGAGGCTGTCTGGGATGCCAATGTTGTTGAGTTTGAAGAGAAGACCCTCATGCCAAACTTTGCCGAAGGCCTTGCTAATATCGAGCAGCACTATGGCCGTGTGCTCTTTCATCTGAACGCCTTCAGACAGTTGCTTCTTTACCCGATAAAAGTAGGCCTACGGAAGTAGTGCTATCAAAGATTTAATTTCACGATATAAATCTATTTAAAATTTCTGGTGAATGCTGCAATATTAGAAATTATCTTAAATGAAGCATAAAAATTTAAATATCTTTCTCATGCAAAATTATTCATTATGATCTATTTCCTTATCATATTTTCTAAGATCTAGTCATGGTTAAAAATTGCCATTTTTCATAAAATTATATTTTTATCTTAAATTATTAAAATATTGCTATTCATGAGTAAATCCACAAGAAATTTTAAGTATTTTCTTTGTGAAAATAAACTTAAGGTAGGCTAAATGATAGCGACAAAGCGTAGTGACGTAAGACTTGTAAGACTTTTTATAGCTAAGAGGCGTTGACTCGGCACCGAAAGACCACCACCTGTTCCCTAATCTGAAGGAAGGTCTGCGTGATCGCCGGTTCTGTTCCAACGACGAGGTGAAACATGAATTTCAGCGCTTCCATAAGGACATATGTCAGTGAGCTTGTATGACATGGCATTGCGAAACTGCCGCAGGGTGTACAAAAATGCATCATCCGAAATGGCGATTATGTAGAAAAATAAGGCATTGTTCTTTTAAAATACTAACTATTATAGAAAACAAACGGTTTTTTGTATGTCTAAAAATATAGGAGACCTTACTTTTCGGATTGACCGCCCAGGTTGTCTAGTGGCTTAAGAACCATTCTATCAGCCCTTGTGTCCAAGTTTGAATCCCGTCTTGGGCATGGATGTTAATTTGTCCGTAACAGGGGTAACGGTGGCCGCCCACTGGGTTTCCCCATAAGAGAATGGCCACAATACTTCGGGCAGTTGTAATGAACAATGCCTAATCGGCAAGCGCCCGCGCGTTGGAAAAAAAAAATCGGACTGGTCTCGTAGAATATATACACAGCCACTCTTTGTAAGCAGTAATTTTTGTTTTACATAATAGTAAAATTTTGAGCGCTGTGGGAATGTTCTAAAAAGGTTTTCTATTATAAATAGGATCTTAAAAAATTACTGGTTTTAAAAAGTAGTTGTTTAAATTTCTAAAAGCATTCAAATCAATAGAAATATATTTTTATTTTTGATGCAACCATCATTACTTGAAGAAAATAATTATTATATACACAATTTGTATAAAATATCTGGGAGTGCCAAAAGTTCGATGTTTTTATCTTCCCCTTCCCAAGTATCTTCTCTCCTGCAATTTCTTTCCTATCCATTTTTAATTCTTGGATAAAAGCATTGATCTTTATTTTTAAAAGTAAATTTCATTGAAGTGTTGGCACTTTAAAGATTGCTTAATTCTATCACTTTAAACTTTAAAGTGTATGCGCACATCTGATGAATTAATGGTAGTCCATTTTCTTTTCTGTTTTTCTAACGCCAAGCGTATATTTACCGTCGTTTTAATGAGCTATTTTACACTTTTCCAATGAATGAGTTTGAAAAGCGTTGGGTTTTTAATATTTACCTTCATTTATCACTGCCTTCTGGCGGTTTTTTCCGTGGTTCATTACGGGTTCTTTAAGAATAAATTTCAGTTTTTAAGACCATTGAAGTTTACTTTAGAAGGCTGTATAAAGGATAAACGTCTGACGGAAAAGGCTTTGTGAAAGATATATTTTCAATAGTTTTATGCATTCTTCGGCGTTTTTAGAGTACTTCATAGTTGCAGTACTTTATAACTAACTATGACAAAGGTGCCAAATCATTCGAAATATAATTAACATTTTTAAACAATATTTTTTGTGTTACAATATAAGGAAACTAGAAGATGAAGCCTGTTCTGGAGGCAATTACATGGGCGCTAGAAGAAACATCCGACAAAAATATGTCTGCACACTGTATTTAATATTTGCCCACTTAAATATCTTCTTAATAAATTTCTGTTATACAAAGATCTCGAATTTGTCATTTCTTCTAAAAAGATGCGAAATTTTTTCACATTCGAAAGATTTCGTTTCGCTGGGAACACCTCCTTTTAGATCAATGTTTCATGCAGACGAAATCATTTATTAGTGAAAAAAAGCTTTATTTTCTTTAAAAAATATTTTATTATTCGTACAATGATTATAATGAGCTGTTTCATTAAAAGTAACATATTATTCGTATGATACAATATAATGCATGTAATAGCTTTGTTCTTAATACTGTAGTTTTTTATGTTGTTTTCTTGTACAAATATGGATTTGATTCCTTTATGTTCCTATAATTCGATATTTTTCATAATTCTAACTTATCTGAGTGTATTATCTTCGTGCCTAGTCTATATTTTATAAATCCTATCGTACCACTAAGTTTATTGTTGGAAATGCTATGTATGTTACAGAGGATGAACTAAACATATTGCAATTTAAGTTTATCTAACAAAAGTATTATTTTTTAATTTATGGTTGTAACTATCGGCGTAGTTGTTTGGAAATAGAAATGTGGGTTATGGCCAATTATCTACTCTTGTGATATAGGCCGGGGATGGGATTGCCTTCCGTGGGGGACTTTCTAAGGGGACCTAATCCGCATTTTCCTGAAATTTCGAAAAAACCCACGGAAAACTCCGAACGGTTAGGTCGGCGAACGCGACTGGTTTTGAACCCGGGACCTTCCGTCTCCCAGTTCAAAGGGCTAGCGCTAATGCCGCTCGTGGGGTCGCGTAATATTTTTATTTGAAATATTCTTGTTCAGAGCCTGTTATGATATTGTTGATCAGAGTTAATCTTTTGCGCCCATTATAACCGGTCGGTCACGAATTGTTTGACGATCAATGTGTAATCGAGTGGCGAGTCACTTGTCTCTACTGGTCAGAGAAACGGCACTGAGTGGACAGGCCGGTATGGAGATTGGCCATGACCGTTGAGAATCTCTATTTCAAATGCTGTTGCATTTACTTCCATCTAGGTACCGCTTATATGGCACTCGGTAAAATAATGTTTTAGCATTTTGTGCGAATTACCCAGTTTAAGCAGAAACTTCGAATCATTGAAACCAGCATCGAGTTTAACACTAACACATATTCTGTTAAACTATTTCAGTATCTGTGCGACAATCTGTAGGCATCTGGCTTATAAATGCATGCCTATAAAAATACAGTAACCCATCGTTATAACGCACCTCGATAAATAGGGCATTCGAATATATCACGTTCTGCGCATGGCTCCAAATTGTTCCTTCTGTTATCATTAAACGATATTTTTTGCGAAAAAAATTCTTCAAAATGTAATTTACATCTCTTTTACTTTACATGAGAAACATAAATACATTTGAAAAATACAATTCTATCCACACAAAAGAGATACCGTTAATAAATTTTCGCTCACTGATGTTTGCTGAAAAGCAAGTTAAGGAAAAATCAAATAAAAATAACTTTGGATAGTTTCTTCAGCAAGAAATCACATGTGTATTTGAACACAAATTAAAAAAGGTAGCTTGAACTTCCACGCTTATTATTTAAGTGATTATTTTTCATTACAAAACTTATACTGTTAAGTTTATTATAGTTTAACTGCATGTGACTATAAAAGTAAAACTTTATCTTTTCACGCGTCACGACTCCCCCACCCCCCGCCTGTTATATCGCAGCTCCGGATAGATCACGTCTCCCGAAGAGCGCGATATGACGAGAGGCTACTGTATTCGCAAAGCGATGGGTGTTAACCATATATAGCTAAGGTGACCATACGTCCGGAATTTTCAAGCACAGTCCCCAATTTCGGCTTTTTTTTGTGAATTGTCCGCAAAATGTAAAGAAGCAAGTGAAGACAATTTTTAATTATTACATCGTATTTTGATTAGATTACTGTTAATTACTTCATTAATTATAAAATGTCCTCAATTTTGTTTCAGTATAGGGCACATGTCCTAAATTCTACTTCCGAAAATATGGTCACCTTATCTATAGCCCATGGTAGTTTATATCAGTGCGCCCTAACCATTTTACTGCCGCGGACCGGTGTCAACATTTCATAATTATAGCGCGGCCCGCTGATTTGGGGGGGGGGTGAAGTGGGGTGTAGTAGTAACGTTGATTGTTTATATTTTAGACTGTTTTCTTTTAATAATTTTACTGCAATTGTATTTTAACATGCCTTCAAAATAAAATACCGCTACACAAAAAATCTATATAAAGTGATTTAACATTTTAATGCCCAAGAATGCTAAATCAATAAAACCCCTGATCTTGTTTCTTTGAAACCAGTCGGTTCCATCTGGTGGTAAAAGAATACAACGACACCCGAAGTGAGTCGCCTATATCCAGTTTAATCCTTTGCTATGTTTTTGGCAACTGTCACTCAAGAACACCAGCTTCAAGTAGAAAGGTTTTCGGAAATGACAACAGGGATTTAAGTGACTGCAATTTTAATTTTGAATCTTGAAATGCTTAATAGACAACAAACTAATTTAGAATAGTTACAAGATTTCTTCTGGTACAAATGTATAAATTAGCAAAAACCCGACAAGTCGAAACCCCGAGAGAAATACACAACAGTAAATAAAATTGAAATATTTTGATGTTCCTTCGGTGGCCGGGGGTTGGTCTACTACTTGTATATATGATACCATCATTTAAATGAAATTTTTTGCGAGAAGAATGCTTCAAAATGTAATTTGGAAGTCATAAAACCATTAATTGTGCCTTTAGTAATAGTACTGGCGTGGAATAAAATAAATAAAAACACACATAATATATTTTTTCACAAAGTTTTCATTTCTTTTAACGTTTAACACGAGTATTTTGAGTTCTTTTTTTCCATAGTAGTAGTCTGGATCTAATGTTGCTAGCATTAACAGATAAAAAAATATTTTAGTAGCAACATGTGTGCAATCAACAAAGGAAACGTGTTTCCAATGATAAGTTTTTCTGCTATTGTAATAATTTTTAATAGGAAGAAAAAGTTAATAATTGCTGTTTATATGTAAGAAAACATATACTTTATCACTAGGTACAAAATATGTTTTAAGTTTCATTTTTATAGTTTAGAAGAGTTTTAAAATCCTTGTGCTACAACTGACAAACACATAAAAAATAAATATTTTCACAATTTTCTTTTCTAATTCACGTTATTTGACTTAAAAGAAGACCATTTCAAAGAAAAAAATAACTTTTTGCTTGTGAATTTCTTATAGTGGGCGTTAGAGGGTTAACTAGGCAGTTTAAATCGGTGCCGATGAGCCTTTGCACTGTGTGCTCTCATCTGTCAGCAGTACTGGAAGCGTATATATCGTGTTTGAATGTTTTTAACAATCGTTACGTTTGCGTTGATTAAACTATTCTCTGTCTTTCTCTAACTAAATGGGTTATGGGGATAACATTTCGAACATATTTTGCAAGTGCTTGTCTTTGAAATATTTTCTACAGAAAAAGATGAAGCTATACTCACTGTGTAAAGAACGGGCAAACAGGCATATTTGACGAGCATTGACGACCATTTTCCAATGCAGTCAACGCTCGTCAAATATGCCTGTTTGCCCGTTCTTTACACAGTGAGTATAGCTTCATCTTTTTCTGTAGAAAATATTTCAAAGACACAAAAATTTTTTAAAACACATTCTAAAAGAATCAAAAGTTTCTTGACCGCTGAATAGTTAGACACTTGAAGCAAAGCATGGTAATTTTTTTGAAATATCTTTACGAATTTTAGAAGGATCTGACTTACTAAGAATTATGTAGTCTAAAAGTCCTATGTAATAAATAATCAAAGGTGCATTTTGTTTCAAGTAATATTTTACGGCGTGAGTTAAGGATCTTTTAAATTCCCATTGGATATTATTAGGGATTGGTGATTTCTCCCCCAGAACATAAATGCGAAAATTTAAAAAAAAAGGGGGGGGGGAGAATCTGCAGACCATAAAAGATCGGAAATATTTTTCGCGTCCCCGTATCTTAAATCTACGTTTATCATTTCCAGTGGAGAGTATGTAGCTAAACACTTTAGTAATAAACATTAACTTTGCTCTGAAGTCCTACTACCATTACAGAAAGTAAAACACAGGAAATACTTTGTGCGTCGATGTGTAATTATGCTAAGTTTATCACTTTAATTGAAGAGAATGTAGTAATGCACTTAAATAATAAATATTAATTTTGTTTTGTCCTGCTACTATCGCCAGCATAGGATATTATATGGTGTGTCCCTGTATATTAATGCAACAGTTACCATTTGCAATGAGCAGTATGTAGTTATATAATTCAATAGAAAATTTTAACTTTGCTTTGTACTGCCAATGTCACCAATAGACTTGAAAAGATCGTAAATCTTCTCGGGGTCTCGAGAGGGAGCATAACGCTTTTCTGTTTCGTGACGTATTCTGCCAGGCAACTCATTCCAAAAACCGCATTAAATAACTTCTTTTCAAAATACGAAATTTAAAAAATTCACTCTTAGATGCGTCAAGACTGATGAAGGCCGTTGTATGAACAATAGAAGCGCTTAAAGCCTCTCTGTCGCTCGAAATGTCCGGAGATCACAATATAAATGTGATTCTATGCCTTCTTTGCATTTAGAAACTTTGGTTTCGTACTATTTTCTTGTACACATTCGATTTGTGGCTCTCTCCTGATGCTGGATTTTATGCTGAATATTTCTAATCTCACGTGTTGATTTCAGTGCTCAGTTTATGTCATACATGTGTAATATTTTTATCTGGTAAAAAATAAATGCATGAATTAGCATCACATGTTGAAAATCTTGCTTGTTACTGCTATCCAAACCATCATTTAAAAAATAACACTGTTTAATTAACATGTTACATGGTAAAGTCTGTAAATTTTTTATCATTTGAAACTATCAATTAGTATATAAAATCTTTAATTGCTTTCTGATACAAGACAATGTAAAGATTATTGATTAACATTTTCCTTGACATTTTTTTTTCTTCCAGAGATATTAAACGGAAAGAATTAATTAAATTATTTCAAAACATAATCGATTTCACTTTCCTAAGAGATTTTAATCGATTATGCAGGTATTAGTAAACACCAGACTAAGTTTTCAAAAGAAGTTTGTTTACTAATTATCAATGTTCGCAAATTGACTTCCATTAGACTAATGCTCAGAATGTAAAGTTTTCTGTGTTTCAATATATGTATGTCTACGGTTGACTTAAATTTAAAATATTAGACGAGCATATTTTATTACTCAATCAATTTCTTCTTTGTATATTCTAAATATTAAGTTTTATTGCTTTACGGCACTATCATGAAAAATAAACCAGTTAAAAGTCACTCGACAGCCTATACATTCTAAATTTGAATATGACTAAATGGTGGAAAATGCTATTCCTTAAGAAAATAAATTTTTTAAATTATTAAAGTTTCTTTTTCAGTATGCGTCAGAATGCAACCAAAGTTTATTTTCAGCAGTTTTGCAGCATGTGAATTCTATTATACGTACAACAATGTGTAAAACTATTCATGATATTTGAAGCGTTACTTCTTATGCATTTCTGATTGTCACTACATCGTAAGGTAACAGTAACTGGTACATTTTACAGTGCTTTGTAACACACGGAATGTTTACTGAAATTTTTTTCAGATTGATATTGAATAATTTAATAACATATATTTATCTTTAAATGTTTTAAAATTCCGGCACTGTCTTCTAAGTGTTAACACGCAAACTTTTAATATGGCGAAATTTGTTTGTCACTTCATTCGTTTGTGTTCTAATTTCCGTAAGCAAGCGTTGGTTACTAAAACATTCGCAAGCTGCATAACTGTGAATTACACCCCATTCCCAATTGAAAAGGATATGCAATATAGAGAATGAATAGTATTTTAAAAGTAGATCGAAAAGGCCCCCGAAACATTAATATCATAGTCAATATGTTTAAATTGCAGTTTTAAGATGTTCATCTGTTTTTAAAACAGGGATATTCCCTGACTTATATTTATGAAAGAATGATCTTCTTTGAAAATACAGTGCATAGGGCCAACACCTCCTAAATATAGAAAGCCTAACGACTGCTGCGTCACTTAACTTTTACACTATTAATAAGCCTTCAACAATGTCATATTACAGTTTTACTTTGCATAAGTAAAAATAGTTAATATTTCTGGTGAGGTTTCTCACGCATAACAACAGTTTATTGATTTGAGATAGAAAATTTAATTTTACACCAAAGGATAATTTTTTTACCAACTGTAACTAATTATGTAATGTAATAAGGAAACAGATCATAATGAATTGTTTTCTATCACAAAGGAATTTTAATTTTTACTGTAAAATATTTTTCTAGTATTTCTAGCATTCACAAAAAAATTACTTTATCAAAATAAAGCTTTGATGACGTCAATGTTTCAGTTGTCAGGCTTTCTATATGTAAGAGGTGCTAATAGAGCATGCAGTAATATGCTGTTTTCATGTCCCCCCCCACCCCGCATTGCCCGCTTTTTTAAAGTTCAATGCACCTTGTTCTCTTTGATTTAGTGCCGCTGTATTCTGCCTTTTGTACCGAAAAATGTAATGCTTAGTTCCTTTTGAAACTCTAACCTGCCCAATCGTTTTAAAAATTGCATTTTTCATTTTCGTTTACGGGAAAAATTAATTATGTTAAGAGATTTTTAAAGCGCATTTTGATTTAATACATTTTTTGCTGTTTTTGTTCCTTAATTCAATACATACGATGCAGGAAGATAGATGTTGTTGGAGCGAAGGAAAGTGAACGTGCCCTTTTAAGTGTGAAAATTGAAAAAACTCGTCTGATTTTGGTACGTAAATATAACTAATCATGTCAGGGGATTGAAAAATTTTAAGATGTTCCTTCACAAGTTGTACTATTCGGTGTAATAACTGGTATAGGGGTATAAGTCGCCAAAAGTTTTGGAAAAGTTCTGAAAATTCGAAAATTTTGTAGAATGTGTCTTCGAAAAATTGGCTGCACAATTCCTTGTTTGGGATTTTTTTTCTAAAAGTTCCATAAAAACCATCGTTTGTTTTATTCATTCCACAGTTTAGTATATTCCATAAAGAAGTACTTCACTTTTATTCAATCGACAATCAAACATTTTATTACCTTCAACTAGTTCTAAGACTCTTTGACTTGGTTATTCTCACTGACGTGACCACTCTTACGAAACAGACACTCAATTCAGAAAATAATTGAAAACTGTAAATCAAAACTTTCTTCGAGATGAGAAGAGAACTAAAAAAGTTTTCTACAACTCAATCTTTTAGAAAATCAAAAATTGAGTTAAGTCTGAGAAACGGGAGATCGGTTGACATTATTAAAACTTTGATGTCTAGTAGATGATAAATGCTCATCGAAGATGTTTTTGAAAAGTAAGACACAATTATGTTTGGTTTTCTTATCTTTTTTATATTAAATTGGATTTTTTTTCTTAAGTAAGTGATTATTTTATTTTTGAATTTATAAAACGTGCTTTGAAACAGGTATCACCATATAACTGAAAAAAAAGTAGTTCAGCTTTATTAAAACGAGGAAATAAATATGGCACATTAAAGTTATTTGATTATATTTTAAGACACCCAACATTAATAAAATAGGGAAATAAATATTGTTTCAGTGAATTCTTTACTCCTATTTCAACGTTACGTATGGTTAAGCGCACTTGCTAAAGTGTCCACTAAAATATTACAAGAGAGATACAACACTCTGAACTAGTGGTGGGCATGAATGAATGAAACAATTCCAATTAATCGATTATTAAATGCGTTGTAGGTAATCGATTTTCAAATATCCATTCGAACTCTCAACACATAGCATTCGTATAGCACATGGCATTCAAAATCTTAAAATCCGAAGTATAGAAATTCCGAAGTACTTGAACAGTGAAATTGCCAGTATTATTGTAGCATTGAAATCAGGATTAATACTCGAATATAATGAAAACGCGATTTCTATTCGAATAGCAAAAATCGCGAATAATCCATATTCGATTAATTGATTACTGAAACTGTAGTAGTAATCGATTATGGAAATCATTCGAATGGCACATCGCTACTCGAATACATCGCGCTAGAATGGCACATCGCACATCGCTAACGCCTTCATTATAAATCACTTTTAGAATTGAGCTTAATTGGTCTTCTGCTTAACGAAGGGTTAGAAAATTCACTCTCAGTGCTGCAAAGGGGACAGTAGTCTTCATTGTTGCTTTCCTGGATGAACTTTTTAATGCCAACCTCTCTTTCTCATAAGCGGCCAAAACGATGAGCAACAGCAACACTAAACTTGATCCGCGGAGGGGGCATTTGGTATAAGTACTGTATTGATTCCAGGAATAACATAATATTTTGAGGCATATTTTGATTGAAAGATACAAAAATTACTTCTTGGGCGGCACTTTCCTAAATGGGGAAAATACTGTTTTAACTTTATTTTTAAACGTTTGTCTTTATATTATTTCTCAATAAAGTTGGAAAAAGTTTTTGATTTTCTATTGTTTGTCTATCCCTCTTTGTGAATGCCTTTAACATTCATCGTTTATTCAGAAACTTAGTTATGCATTATTATGTCAACACCAGATATTTCTTAATAGTTTTTACGTTGAATGCTTTCAAAGCCCTCAGTTGAAAATATTCGTAGATGAGCATTAACATTTCAATGCGTAGTTCTGAATGAAAGCTTTCAGAAAGTTAAGCTGCTTGGGCTTAATCAAATTGAGCACAATGCTTCAATACGACACCTACTTTAGATAGGAAAACTAACAAGGATAGAAATGCTTTGACATCGTCATTACAGATGTGTTGGCTAACTTTGTCACAATTTCATTTTCATAAACTAAAACTATTTAAATTTCCTGGTGAATGCTACAAAAATTAGAATAGATCTTACATTAAGAATTAAATTAAATACATACTTTTATCATACGAACTTATACCGACCAGCATGTATGGTGGATAACGCACCGTACTACGGTTTCGGGTTCAACTCCCGGCGGTCGAGGTTCGATCCCCGACTGGGCATGGATGTCATTGTGTCCGTCCCTTCATAGGAATCGTCATTCATCCGTCCCTTCTGAGAAAATTGTGAAAATACATAGTCGCTAACACTTCCAGAATCTAACTAACCGTTTTTCCTAAACATTGATTTTTATCTTATAACGCAAACACGCAGTTGGCATAATTGTATAATAAAATGCAATAAAAAACGTCCTCTATACAAAAGGATGTTAATTTTATTCTGGAATTGTAGGTATTTATGGGAATGCAAGTGACCGATTTACTCTGCATATCAGAACTTTTTAAATTTTCTGCATTCGCCTGCTAAGAAGTACTAACTCCGAATTTTGCAACTACTTTCCCTGTGACCAGCTAACACTCCCATTCGTGGGAGATATTGTTACAGCGCAGACAGAAACACTGCAAAATTATACACAGCTATATGTCCCTCAAATTGCGTCAAGTCGTTTTGCTGCATATCATAGGAATAACTACCCAGCAAACACAGTCCTATCGGATAAGTTTTGGGCCGACATTGGCATGCCGGCGCAGAATGTGCCGGTGCGATATCGCTCACGCGGTACCGAAAACGACAAAATTGCGTCCGCCTGGGCGTCTGTCGGGCCGAAAGGATGGGGTGGTTCTGGTTCGATGTCGGCAAAAACGATAACGGCGTCGGCCCAGCCTTGTGCCACTTTTGAACCAAAACCATTACGTTTTTGGTGTGGTATCGGCAACGACAAAATATCGAAAACCGGCCAGCATCTTATTTATTGCCAAAATACCCTAATTAGCTCCATAGTTAGTTCTCTAGTGTATTAATCAACAAATTAAAGTAATAATAATTATTATTATATAAATGACTTTACACCACTAAGACTAAATTTATTAAAAATACCTAATTAGGAAAATAGTTTGTTTTTAAGAAAATATTTGATGAATTTAAGAAGGAAAGCTCTTTTTAAAATTAACCGTATTATTTTTTTATGCATCAACCAATGTTTTACTTTTTTTAAACGTGTTATTATGTTTGTCAGACCATATACATTTTTTTAAACAAAATATTAGGCTCAACTAGACAATGTTCCTTTTTTTTCCAAAAATTTTTTAGAAGCCAAGAAAATTTATAATTTTCCAGAACCAAGGATTATAAATAAACATTCACGCAATGCTAAAAAAAAAGAGAGAAAAAAAATAAAGTTATACAACATGCTTTTTTAAAAAATGTTTTAATTTATTTTTTTGTTATGTCATAATACAAAATAAAGTTGCCTTTTGATTTTATATATTATTTTAAAGAAGAATGTAAACAGCATATGTTAAAAGAAATTAAAATATTGGCTGATTCTACAAATAAACGGTTAATTTCATAAAAACCTTTTCTCTTCAAAATAATTAAACATTTTCATATACAAACAAATTATTTTGTTTATACTTAATAACTAAGTATTTAATGGATTTTAACTAAGTATTTTTGGCAAAATTAGCCCCAGTGATGTAAGGTGATTTATATAATAATAATGATTATTTTTAATAGGTTGATTAGTGCTAAACTATATATGAAACTATTAAGTAATAATCAACCATGTTTATTATTAGAAGATACTCACTTTAAGTAAATATTTTATATTACTGAACTTTTACAGTTTATGATTATCCTTTAGTAGAAGAAAGGAACTTTCTATAACAGAATATACTTATTTTTTTCTGTTGTTTTGAGTAATATGAAATTAAGTACTTAAGTAAATAGACACATTTTTCAATGCAGTACATAAATTATTTATTAAAAATACCGTTCTGCTTGTTTATTAATAGTTTCCAAGTTTGCTTATTTGAATTATAAAAATTTCCCTGAGATAACATAACAACTGAGATAACATAAAATAACTCGCAGTCCCTGAGATAACAAAAAAATCTAGCTAAGAAAAAATACAAATTCTTAATATATACTTAAAAATCAACTTACCCCTTTTTAACTGTCGTGAGAACTTAGCAAAATGAAAACCAAAAAGCACTAACCACATTTAGACAACTTTACAATTTTTGTCTAATTGAGGTTAATACCAGTTAGTCTTTAGAAAAAAAATCACAGTTTATCCAGAGAAAACTACAGCAAAGTCCGATCTAACTGACGTAAGAACTTAGCCAATTTAAAACTAAAAAGCACTGACCACATTCAGACAATTTTAAAATTTTTGTCTAGCTGCAGTCAGTGCCATTTAGTCTAGGAAAAAAATCTCAATTTATCCAGAGAAAAATGCAGCAAACTTCCATCTTCATTGCTCTGAGAAAACTCAAAATCCACGTTACTCGTTACTGAAAAGTTAGCGTTGCGAAATGACTTCTGTTCAACCTTGGGGCTTCGAATGGAATGGACGGGACACACGTTACAGGACACGGACACAAAAGGCAAACGAAAAAAAACAAAAAACAACTTCCGCTCTTCGATTGACCCTGAAAACTCACCCCCAAGTTATAGAGAAAGGCCCATTTCATCCTCCTGCGTATACTACGGTTCTTAGAAGGGTAGGAATGCACTCGCCCTCCCCCCCCCCTCACTGTGCCTGTCATACTGTACCTGTACACTGTGCCTGGAAAAGAAAGTCCGGAGAGACTTTAGCTTTTAAATTATTCCCTTTAAATTAGATCGCGTGGAAAAAAAACAAAAAACAAATTAAGTGTTATTCTACTGTAAAATAGTTTATACTTCAATATCTGCAATGAATTAATCAATTAATTTTTAGAAAGATAATCGGCAAAAAATGGTTACTTTTATTCATTTTTAAGGAGATAAGAGCATTAAATTTTATTTAATTTGTAACAGCATTTTACAATGTTGTAGCAAAACATGATTTTGGCGTAATTTTTACTATTATTTTATTTGAACAGAAACATGACAAACAAGTTGTTCAAATAAATGCTATTAAATTAATTATTCATAGTTATAATTTTAAAATGAAACTATTATTATTTTTTCAATTTATAATTATTCAGTATAGTGAATTAAAACTTTTATTTATTTATTTAATTTTATTATTATTTTTTTAACAACAGCAGCTAATGTATTATAAAAAAAGTTCCTTAACTGTAAATTGTGCTGATATTTTTTATTTTTATGGAAATACTAATGAAAAGGTATTTTTTCTAATATTTTAATCCAATTTAATTTCAGAAAGTTTTGTTGCTTTGTGTTTTTTGTAAGGCAAAAACACAGGAGTTAATCCTTAGGGCATCGGTGCCCTGAGCAGAAGAAGGCTTCTAACGTTTGTTCCAATATATAAAACAATTAATAAGCAATAAAATTGGGGTTGAATAGTAATTATAATAATTATTTATTCCCTAATTTTATAAAAATCAACCATATTTTCTTCATTTTATAAATGTTAGATAATGTTTTGTATTTATATAAAATTTATAAAATATCCCCAACTTTTGTTCCAGAATTGAGGATACAACAGTGATTTGTCCTCAATTCTATGTTCAAAAATCTGGTTAATTTATATAACCCATATTCACATTACATCTGGAGAAAATCACCCAACATCCAAACTATAAATGCGCGGTAGACCAGAACCCTGGACCTTTACTCTTCAACCAGCGGCGGATCCCGAAAAAAAATTCTGGAGGGGGCACAAGACAATTTTTGCCACATTTTCTTATAGAATGACTTGAATTTACAAAACAAGTCAATGTTCTATAGTGTAAACTTCATTCGTCTAGGGGGGGGGGCTCTGGATCCGCCAATGACTTCAACCATGTTCGGTGTCTTATCCACTCGGCCATGGTGGGCCCATTTTGTGAACTTTTAAAATGAAGACAGAAACTGCCTCATTTGAGGGGTGGGGGTGGGGGCTTAGAAACCCCTTCAATACTAAGTCATAAAAAACTGGTTAACTTATCTAACGCATATTCACAATACATCTGGAGAAAAATCACCAACATCTAAACTGTAGATTGAGAGATGCGCGGTAGACCAGAACCCTGGACAAGACCTCAGGTAAATTAACCAGATAGAATGATTCTCCCCCCCTCCATTTTTTTCGCCTGTGAAGGAGGCACTTGAATCCTACGGGTTCAAAACATTGTAAATAGTAAATATTGAAATCATAAATTAAAAAGAATTACTATAACAATATATATGTGCTGCTTGTGCTGGCTTTATACCGTTCAGTTTAGAAATTACACTTCTGGACCGATATCGGTTTTGACGCTTGGTGCAGTACATTGCTGAAATCACATGTTAACCCTAAAAGGCTAGCCGCTATCGGACCGTTGCATGCCCGAAATCAACTTTTATTTGCCTACGCCAAATCGTTTTGCCAACACAGAACCGACACCGTCCCAATTACCATCATGCCAATGCCGACATCGAAACGGTACTGCCGATGACGGCCCGTCATTAACCCGATACGGCTGTGTTTGCTGGGTAAGACTCAGCAGTATACGCACTTAATTTTTGTAAAAATGACATGGTTTATTTCAAAATAACAGCATCGTGAATATTTTCTTGATAGGTAAATTATACTAGCAGAAAATAGCATTTTGTATTACGGTATTGTGCATTAAGGCAAAGCTACACGAGTACTCTCTGCCAAAGGAGGAGTACCTTAAGCAGAGGGCATTTTAAGGGGTTCATACGCATGTTCACGTTACATTTCAAGAAAACCGCCCGAAACTCCAGACAATTAGATCGTTGGCCTTGCGATAGGCCCGAAGCCGAAACTTTCTTACTTCATGCTCAGCGTTTTCCTGTCAGAAATTTAAAAAAAAGAAAATCATGAAGATATTTTAGCCAGCAACAAAGTCAAGAAGTCAAGGATATCAAAGAAAAAAAATTAGAATTATATAGAAACCATTCCACATATGTTAAACATAATTTTAAAATTGTGCTATCCATCTCTCTTCAAAATGAAACTCCCAGAAATACAGCCCTTTTATATTTTCTATAAGGGAAGTGGTAATACAAAAAACTCACACTCCTAACGCATATAAAAGAAAAACCAATGTATTGCATGATGTGACGATGTCGAAGGCAGTCAGGAACATATCTTTTGTACAATTCTGTGCTTTGGTCAGACGTGACGTGGTTACAAAGTGCTGATCAATTTTCTAGAGTGATTCTCTTACCGAATGTAAAAGGAGAACTCTGTTTTTCAAAACTTGCTATCACTTTTCTCTCTAAATAATAAACAATGGATAAGATTTCATATTTGTCCATTTTTGGAAGGCACGAACATTTATCAAAAATCTGGATAATAACATGCCACATTACCCTAGAGTTAAATTAAGAAATGGCCGTTTTAAAGTTATGCATGCAAATCCGGATTCTTTAACTTTTTAGCTCACGGGATGTACTTTTTTTGCACGAGTTGACTCGCGCCGTATTTTTTTTTACTATACATACAGATTACGTGAGGTAAGCTTTTGCAATTTTAAGATAAATTTTGTAATAACAAATTTTAAAATGTATTAAGCGTACATGGAAGTAATGTGTTTTGTTTACAGAAAATTATATCGCACAAATTTTGAATGGTAATTCAGCAGTGCCTAGAGCTTGAATCAAATTCTACTCTCACGTATCATAACGAACTTTGACACACAGGACACTTTAAAAAAAGGTTTTCAATAAGAACTATCTCATCGAATTCACATACTAGCTGAAGTACCCGTTCTTCGCACGGGAATGAATGGACTTTTTGATATTACGATTTGTGGTGATTACTATTTATTGTAATAAAGAGATATAGCAAAATGGATATCGCTTTATATTGTATTCAATAACCATGCATACCGAATTTCAAGGCAATCGTTTGTACGGTGCAGAAGGTCATGCGGCGTAGCGCAATCTAGTGGCGAGTTTTAGCAAAACGGAAACGGCTAAAATATTCTTCGCATTCAGATATCGATGAATACGAAATTTCAGGACGATCGGCTGGACAGCCCTGTGAAGTTCATGTGTTGACGCGACATCTAGTGCCAAATTATATCGGAAAATGGATAGCGCCGAACTCTTCCCCGTGTCCAAATATCTATGTATACCTATTGTCATAGCGATCAGTTGCACAGTCAAGAAGTGATGCACTGCAGCGCGATCTAGTGGTTAATTAAAGTAATGATTTGCTACAGTGCCGTCAAGTGGCGAGTTATAGCAAAATGGATAACGCGAAAATATTCTCATTGTTCAAATAGCTATGTATACTGATTTTCATAGCGACCGTTTGAATGGTCAAGAATTTGGCCTGCTGCAGCGTCATCTAATGGCGAGTTAAAATAATAATGCATTGCAGTGCCATCTAGTGGTGAGTAACATCAAAAGGAACACAGTTAGAATATATTCTTCGTGCTGAAATGTGGAAGTATAAGAAATTTTATGCCGGTCGGTCGAACGGTATAGAAGTTGATGCGTTGCAGCGCCATTTAGCGGCAAGTTACAGCAAAATGGATAGTGAAAAATATTCTCCGTGTTCTAATATCCGCGTGTACCAAATTTCATCGAAATCGGTTGGACGATATTCGCATAGTAAACGGCTAAACGGAATAGAATTCGACGTTCTGCTGCGCCACCTTGTGGCAAGTTAGAGGAAAACGGATAGCATAAAAAGCTTCTCAATGATAAAAGACTTAGGTGAACCAAATTTCATGGGCAACGGTGCTAGAGTTTTTCAACCTCATACACACATACCAACATTCATTTTTATCTATAACCAGTGTCATTATATATCCCAGTCTCAAATAAAATCCAGTTTCAGTTTCAAATCTAAGCCTCGCCAAAGTGCCAACATACGCCATTGTGCAAGCGTTTCTTTAGGAAATCATTCGAAGCATTGACTTAGCAGCAATCAATATGGGAAATGGTTCGACCGCGAAAAAGTAAATCAAGCCTTTATTTCAAAAGTGGAATCCCTTAATACAGCCGAAAATTTTTAAATTATCAACTATAACGTGTTTTATTCATCGTTACTCCGATGTAGTAAATGAGAAGATTTCAATTTTCTGAAATTTGGCGGAATTCCCCCAACTTAAATCAATGTACTCATTTGGCGAGAATTCTGGAGATAGATCGCTTGAAATCCCTTAACAACTGCATTATTTCTTCACGGATCATTAAAATTTAACGCTGTATTCTAATAAAACCTTTACACTTGTTTTCAAAAATCTATTTCCTTAAGCTCTCAATAAATTGCGCCAAGCCGAAATCTGTGCAAACCGCTAGAACTCACTTTCTAAAAATCGGCATTTGAGCCATTTTATTTTTTCGCCAAACTAAAAAAAATTACCTATTAGCCTCGGAAATTTTCAATTCTTATTGTTTTGCGTATAAAACATTTCATTCCTGCTCCGATTTCCCATGCACACGATATTATAATTTAAAAAAAAATAACCTTACGAATATAAACTAACAAAAAAAAATCATTATTATTCTTTTATTTTTACTTTGAGAATTTAAAACATCTTATTCGGCAAAATCGCCAGACATGGCAACCACGATCCTTATTTCACACTTTTTTCACTACAGGGGTTACAATTACGGAAAGCTTTTTGCGTGGAGAACATAAAAAATCTCTTAAATTCCGGGAACGGGTGGACTTTCAAAGTTTTAAAGTGGACTATGATTTATTCTATATTATTTTACATATCTGTGCAAAATTTCAGGCTGATATGTCCATTTTTGTGGATTTGTATACAACTCAAATCCACAAACAAACAAATAAACAAACAAACAGAATTTCATTTTTATTTATAAGATAGTCTGTACAAGAACACAAAAATTAGTGTATGTGAAAAGTGGTTAAATATGTTATATAAAAGCGGACAATTCTGTTGAATATGTTGACACCTCTGTTCAGTGCTTACGCACCTGTCGCTGCCGTTCGCCTATGAGCGATCAGGTTTGAATTTCAAATCTGTTAACCCATGAGTAGCACCATGGTTGTAGCAAAATAATTTCAGGCCGGCTTCCTTTCTTTAAAATCATATTTGTAATCTTATGGAGTCTCTTTCATGTATATAATGTCCAAATATACTAGATAATCTGCTTCTTATCCTAACGAATGCTTCAAATTACCTTACACGTATTAGCGGCCAGCAAGTTTGCATTTCAAAGATATATACTCTTTATTTATTCCATGTTGTATGATCAAGTACGATTTATAGTGTTAATTTTTTTTAGATTTAAATGTTACTGTTGTTGTTTAGTTTCACAATACATACCTTATTAAAGCAGCGGAAGGAACATTATGCAAATTATATAAAAGTTTATGTCTGTAAAAAGAGGATCAGAAAAATGTTCCAGTTCTTATAGAAATAATCGTCTTTCTAAGCATATTTTGAATATTTGCGTTTGTTTTCACGCAACGCGTGTCTTGAAAACAAATGTAAAATTTAACCGTTTTTCTTTAGTGAAGAGAGACCGTTTCTTCTCTCCCGTATATATATCTAAGACCCGATCTGAGAAAACAGTAAAGTATTGAAAAATAAAATTTTGTGCATTTAACATGACTTTTGTTCATTTAACAGCAACACCGTTTTGCTGCCATCTCAACGTAACTTAGAGGAACTTCGGTTGCACCCCTACAAAAGAGGATAAAAGTGAGAAGATAACTAGCGTGTAATAACAAGATTACAAGAACCACATTTTAATATCCTCAAAGGAGTAGACGATCTGTGCGCAAAAACTACATAACTACCAACGTTTATAGATTTTTTAGATCGTTATCAACCACAATTTTCAAACACTTTTAATATATATTAAATTTTGACACAAAATTATATAATAAGCCTCTAAAAAAGTTAGTCAATGATAAAAGCTGCCAAGTCTGCGGCTTTTTTCGGGAGATTTCCCACCACAATTTTTAGACAGTTTTATTTTACATTCAATATTTGGACTTATTCTAAGCAAAAACTGGTAAGTAAAAATTAGTGGTGGGAAATCTACCACCACAAAACTGTCTAAAAATTGTGGTGGGAAATCTCCCGAAAAAAGCTGGCGACTTGGCAGCTCTGAATGATATGCAATTTAATGTTGATGACTGTGGTGTGTGTAAAACGTGAACATAAACATTTAATTTTTGTAGGAAAATACATATTTTTCAACAATTCTATTGAATAGCTCCCTTTTTGTTATTAGACCTTTAAATTTGATAACTTATGATAACAAAATCCAAACAAAACATTACATCTACTAGATCATGTAGTAATTTACGTAAAACGATTTTATTTATTCTATACAGAAAATACCAATAACATTCCTCTCAGTGCACCGATATTCTCCGTCCTCTTACGTTTTGCAGCGTGCTAGCCTCCAGTGTGCATCCGGAGTAAATATTTACAGGCACGTACAGACTCTTCTTCAAACGTGACGCGGGTAAGAAAAGCTTCCATAATTTAAAAATAGCTTCATGGCGTTCAAAACGATCAGGCTGTAAAAAATAAAATAATTTTTTTCTCTTTGAAGAACCACGGTATGAACGGTAACTGACGAACAATTGAAATGTGTCCAATGGAATGAGGATGACGGGAACCGCGGAAAAGATAGTTCAAATCGATCATATATCACGATATTTATTAAATATTGATTGTATTTCATTTAATATATTTTTCTTTTTTATTTAATATCCTGATATATATCAATATATCTATGAATTTATGTAAAATGAGTTGCTTACGGTTTCTTTCAGCTTGACGAATGCACAGGGTTACGAATGAGACAACAAAAATATACACGTGTTTCGATTTATTTCTATTCTGTCATACAGAGAATTTTGTTTATTTATATGCAAAGCATCTCTCATATATACTAGTACAAACATAAGCTTAGATACACTCAAGTGTCTTTAGGCAAATATAGGCAAGTTTTTTAAAACTTGTATCAAATCAGTATGTTCTATTATATGAAAGTAAGTAACAAGTTTTATGTTGGAAGTTTTTGTTCTTATCATAAACTTATGAAAGGGAAGGGGGGTGGGATAACAAAGCTTGTTTCATGTGATATCTTAGTCTGAAGTGTACATTAAGTTCTGCAATGGAAATCTTTCTATACTCAATGACTGGCTTACATACTCTGATATTATTGTAGCATACACGCTTAATCCGAATGAGCGAAAAAAGTAATCCATGATTTTTATTAGTACACCTCAAAAGTAACTTCAGATTACCAACATTCACAATTATTTATAGCCGTCTCAGACGAAATACTACGATATTCCATACACCTTTGAACTTTAATTCATTTAATTGCATAACACAGAATTTTCCTTTCGTCTTTTGCACAGAATTTGAACAATGTCAAAGTCTTATAAATAGCATGGATTTTATTTCATATCAATAATTATTTATAAAGCTTCTATGGGACACGATACGTAGCTGTCAGCAAACTTTTGAGACCATTTTTCGAAGGACATTTTAGCATTGATAGTAACCAGGTCTCGTGATATTTCCCCCTCATTTTAAAATTCTATAGTGCTGCCCTTTATTGTTAAGTATTATTACCAAGTGTGATTTATTCCCCTCCCCCCCCCCGCTGCTTTTAAATATCATATATCTGAAAATTAGAGAACGTAACAGGAAATACTTACATGTGACAGATTTTTAATACACTTAAATTTTATTTCTAAAATATAACTATAGGATTCTTTAATAAGTAATGTTTACAAAATGTTAAAGTTTCGAAAACGTATCTGTAGATTGTACATGAAGAAAGGAAAAGATTATATATCAATAAATGCGAAACGAGGTAACAATTGTTTCGGGTTGAAATAAAACAGCGGAACGCTTCTTCAGGTGAAAGAACTTTAAAAGAATGCTTAAAAGGAGCCTGTGACTGTTCAACTCTCCGCTAATTGCTTAAGCTTACCGTCACGGGTTTGATTCCTGCTCATCCTCTGGTTGTTTTTGTCCTACACGTTACTCTCTACGTTCTTGTAAAAGCTGTCACGGTGTTGTCTGCTTTTCTCGGCGACAATTTTAAAGATACAAGAGCCAAGTAAACAAGTCCGAAAGTAAATTATCGAAATTTGCATAGTACTTTTAAAAGTGGAGTTGATAACACAGAAATTTAATAAATAAATGGGGCACGATACCAGAATTACCCTCAAAGCATAGAATTCTCAGAATAATTTCCCTCGAGTTACCATCACTGCATTTTAGTTTAACTAGTACATCGTACTGTTACCGGTTAAATTAGGATTAATTAATTTCTTAAATCATTGAAACAAAATAGTGGTATTTAATCTTCCCCAAAACGTCTAGAATTGGTAGTTATGTAGATTTACTTTACATTATGAATTAAATAATTTATTCAGTAAAAAACCTAAATCTTGAGCAATAAATATATATAATACGAATAAAAACAGCATATACACCCTTCTCGAGCATGATTCATTACAGGTTTCTTTGAATGCCTAATTAGCAGAAAGATGCCTTTCCCAACTTCACGCCTTTTTTCATAAGGGTGTACACAACATCATGCCAAAGGCAATTTCCGGAAGGTGATAAACATGTGAGACTTGGAATCTTTCAGCAAGTTTATTAATTTTTATGTCTCATTAGCCTCTCCGAAAGAAACTGCGTCTGTTCATGACATCTTTCACATTCGAAAGTTGCTTCCCAATTTATCACGGTCTGCGTCTGTTAAGAAGGAATTCATTAGATTTCTGAATGCGATATTTTCCGCGAAAGTATTTTCGGTAAATACTCATGATTCATTTTCGGATAACTAATGCATGTTCATAGAAAAATTCATTTTTGTACAGCGAAAGGAGTATCAGATTGTTAAAAAAATGTGCCTTAAAGGAACGAGTCTAAAAATTTCAGCAACTATACACGAACGCACCCATCTACCGATCTCTATATATAAATAAAAAACTGAATGGAATAGACAGTTTGTCGTCATAAGCAGATAATATTTAACTAGCCAGAATCGCATTGATTAATTTTACAATTTGGTGTGTTGAAAATGTATTGCAATAAGCCGGACATTCCTTTAGCCGCTACTCCATTAAAAATATTCAACAGTATATAGTATACATACTACATATCACTTTTCAGACGACGACAAGAGCTGGCAACTCTCACACCACAATTTTTAAACAGTTTGATTTTATATTATAAATTTAGCTTTACAACCACTAGAAGTTGCTCCCTAAAAATTAGGATATATAACAATGACGAACGTATCATGGCAGGAGGAATTTGTGGGACTTCCAGTTTTATGGTATCTTTCAAATATGACAAATTCCAGGGATTTGTGTGTACACCTTTGATTTCAGATAACCCCAGAACCAGACATCTATCGGAGGTCGGAGGAACGAGGTGGCCACGATACTACAAAGGTACGCGCGATGACTCTATCACCAAAGTACTGTTGCAGCACTTGTCGAACACTTCTGGCAATGCGTGGAGGAGCACATCTCGCATCCATAAATGTCATTAATGATATTTTGCTGCTGCAGTTCTGGAATTACGTAATTCTCCACCATTGCTTTATACCGAGCATCTGTGACGGAGAACAATGTTTAGTGCATACCACTGGAACGTTTAATGCATACCACTGGATGTGACTTCTTCTAAGAATTAAAGACCCAGACTGAATGTCCCTGCGACGCCGCACCACACAATCACGTGTCTGTTGTATAAAGGCACTGGTGCCCCACAATGAGGATTTTCTTCCGCCCAATGAACGCAGTTCTTGGAGTTTACGCTCCCTGTCAGGGTGAAATGTGCCTCATACGTCCATAATCAGGGGTGGCGCCAGCGGGGGGATCGGGGGGGCTCCTACCCCCGTCGGGGATCACTGCCCCCCCTGTCGGGGAGTGTCGTCGGGGATATTGTTTAAAGAATTTCTTGGTTTAGAAAAACGAAGGAAGTTTTGCAACCAGATAAATTCCAATAAAAGTGTCTGACCCGACCGTAGAGGTTCCGTTCCGTTTACTTCCATTCTCATTCTGCTTGGAATTATACGATATTCATATAATGAATATTGATTATCTGCAGCTCGGAGTATGTTTCTCGGGATTCGAAGGAACCAGCGAACAAGATCCACATTTCTAGGGTAAGCAGAGTTGCTTATGTATAAATTTCTTTTTTAGATTCAGCAATTTTGATTAAACAAAATGTTCACATAAGAGAAACGGACAGAACTTTCCGGTAGACTTCATTTTTAATAACTGTAAAATCCATACAGTCCATTTCAATGAATGTTAGACGCTTGAATGTTTGTAGCTGTGTTCAAACTGAGTAGAAACCATTAAATCGTTCCCTTATACTTTCGAGGGAACACAAACATTTCTCTTTTCCATCCTGCTACTGCTTGCGTTAGTAGCGCTCATTAACAGAGTTTTGTGCGATATATGCACCGAGCGGACAGCGGACTCATACCTGTCTCTTTGTTATTTTTAACATCATTTACTCATGGAATGTTCTCGTTAGTTTGCGAGTTACAAAAATATAGAACTAGAAAATTGTGATTGTCTTGCTAATACTGACCGACTTACTGAAGTTAAGGTTTTCATGGAGCGCCGTAGCGAGATCGCTTTATCTCCAGGGATGATCTTGAAATATCTTGTGGTTCAAAATCTTGAGGTGGGGGGGGGGGCGAAGGCCCGGATCAGTACAGATCAGTAGCAATGTCGAGGAAGCGTCACCGATGTTAATACTTGCGTCACGTAGTGCAAGAAAATCCCTAAAACATGGCTGGGCTGGGCACGTCGGCGATGCAAGTAGTGGTGAAAAGTCCAAAAAAAAGCAGCAAGTACAATGGAAGGCAAATAAAGAAGGCAAAAGGTCCAATTCAGTCTGGTGGGGTACGGTCTGGAGGGGGGGAGGAACTCTTCGGCTGGGATATTAGCAGGATCAGATTTTCCACGTCCTGCGTCATCCGAAGTCTTACTGCTAATTTCAATTTTATGCATTTTTATAAATATTTTCTGTGGTAATTTCTGGTGAGATATCTAGGAAATAGTTATCAGTGTCTTCCATTTAGTATTTTGTCTCTGACCTTACTGCTTTTCGTAAATACCAGCGCAGAATACTCTTAATGTTCTGTATGTCAACGAAGACGAAACAGATATGCTTCACTTTGTTTCTTGAACTTTTCTTCCGTTCGCTATTTTATCGGAGCGGTTTACGATTGTGAGTTCAAATTGATGAATTAATTATTGCCGTTTTTATACACTGTGTATTCGTAATAATTTGGTATCCATTATCCAATTACTTGCCTTTAGAAAAGAACAATTAATAAATTTTGAATTCCACTTTTGAGACAAATTTATTTATATTTTCATGATAAGTGACATTATTGAGACTTTTTATTCTTATTTGGCATAAAAATATCAATAAAAAATCTTGTGAAAGAAGCATGTTATCAAATAACAGAGCATTTGATGAGACTTTAGTTGATCTATGAAAAAACTGATGATTTTCGATGAGAGTGGAATACACGTTCCCTCCTCTCTTTATTGATATTTATGCAGCTAACAGCAAATCATATTTTATTATTTTGAGCGAACAACAATGGCAAAAGTTATTGACATCAAACACCAGTGAAGGAACACAGAGAGAAGGAACACATGAGTAAATGGAAAAAATCTGAAACCCTGAGCTGTCTTGAACAAAGTGCAGTATTCAAGAGCTAGAGTTGGTATGACGGTAGCAAGGCGGTACCCAAAAAAAAAATTTCGGGGGGGGAGGGCAGAAATTTCGGTGGGACCAACAGCTGAAAAAGGCTAAATTTTCAGAAAATGGCTCCAGTATTATTGTTTTGTTAACAAAATTTTAAATTTCGGGGGGGGGGGCTGGTTGAGGCCTTGGACGTTCGAACATTTAGTAAACCTAGCTTTTATGAGACTGAATTCACTTCATTTAAATGCGGATAGTTTTTATCCAAATTAGAGTTCGAAAGATCATCTTTGACATACCTATTAACCCGGCAGGTTGTTTACGTTATTCTTGAGTGCAGAAAACTCAATATGCATCATCGTAAATTTTAAAAAGCAATGCAAGAGATATGTGCGTTCGATAGTTAATGAAATATTTTTGCGCCCCGAGTATTGCAAAAATTTCTTGACAAAGTTCAGAGGAAAATTATGAGACTTCAAAAAACATTTCATGCATATTTTCATTTTTATACCTTTTTTAAAAATATTTCACATCGCATCATCGTGAAGAATGATAGTCGTTGTATTCTTTCTTCCATAGCTGCCAACCTTCCCGATTATTTTGGGAGACTTTCTACTATAATTTGTTAAATGATTTATTCTTGGTTAAATTTTTCGCGTTATTTTAAGAATAAAATGATAGGTAAAAATGAGTGGTGGGAAATCTCCCTAAAAAAATCGGGAAGGTTGGCAGCTATGCTTTCTTCTCTCAAGTGCCTTTTTTATGAGTGTTGTTTCACGAAGTTTTTAATTATTTTGTCCTTTTAACACCAATTTTTGTTGATTCTTTTATTATTGAGTGTGTTTCAGAACTTCGAGCTATCGCATGCCTGCACAAGTGGCGCCTTATTCGGAGAACATTTTTAAGAAGACCTATACGGCGTAATTACGTTACTTCTGGAGAAAACTAATTAAAATTCCAGATAAACAGCCGCACGATAGGACCGAAAGGCAGACCTTCGCACTTCACCCCTCTAACATGCTGAGTGTCTTATTAAATCTTCCATACTGGGAACCCTCTTTTGTTTTTGAATGTCAATTCAAGTCCCGTTTAGATGGTGTGTGTGACGGACGGAACTCCAGAGGGTAAGGGGAGTATTTAATGTTTAATTTTCACTCGCATGGTATAGTAACTGAAATACTTATTGTATTTTAAAGACCAGTCGGGATTCACCAATAAAAACTAACCCGTGAAACTACAAAACCACGGCCCCCCAACTATGGAATGGACGAGAGATTTCTGACCAGGAGAGTCTACTTGAATACATTGATTTACCCCTGGAGTAAGCGACGTCGCCCGAAAATCTGAACTGGCCCTTGTTCTTCATTTTTTTATTAGCACTACTAGGGTGCTATTTCGTTCAGTTCCAAGTTTTTGTCTACGCGATATCTTCCGAATTTGGCTAGAAACTAGAAAAGTATAATCAGCATATATACCTGGCGAAGATTTTGAAATAGATTTAATAGGCGATTTCAATATAGATTTCAATTCCAAATATGCGTTTTATAGAACAAGAGAGAAAAACACTGAATACTCATGGATTATGATGCCCATTCCAAACAGTATTTAAAATGGTGAGGTATATTTGCAATATGCATGGCGAAGATTGTAAAACAGTTTTAGTAGGAGATTTTAAGATAGATTTCGATTCAAAAGATTAGTTTTGTAGAACAAGAAAGAGTTGTTTCCTATTTTAACGTCAATCTAAAATATCGCCGCACTTTGCAATCATGGGTCTCTAGGAGTTATGCACAAGTTACAGCGCTCCAAAAAGAACTAGATGAAAACTAAAGTGAACAAATGAGAGATAAAAGCACCAGTTAAGGAATTTGAAGACACTTAATTGTTAAAACTACATTAATTGACAACCCAAAATAAATAAATAAGTAATGGAATGCTGTACTTGCATGTTGTTCCAAATCACCAGTTTAATTCTAAATTAAGGTTGCAACATAAATTACAAAATTGTTGTGGTAACTGCATACGTTTAATTATCACCACCTTGGTGGAAGTAGTGGCGTTAAATTAGAAATCAGCCCGAGAAAAACCAACACGGCACACTCGTGGATTGTGATGCACATTCCAAGTAGTATTTAAAACGGTGAAGTGCAGTTGGAATGTTCTTGGAGAAATTTCTAAAACAACTTTAGTAGGAGATTTTAAGATAGATTTTGATTCCGAAGATGTGGTTTACGGTACAAGGAAGAAAAATACGGCACACCACATTCATGAATTATGGCTTACTTACCTACTTAATGGAATAAGGGAAGGAAATAGGGAACCCGAATGGATTATGATATCCTTTTAATATATGGCACTATAGTGCGTATTTAAATTCTGAAAGTGTTTCCGATTTTCATACTTTTCCTTTTTTTCTTTTTTCTACTGGTGATTGATATTCTTAGCTATTTTATTTCAAGGGACAGAATTTCCTCACTGTAGAGCTGGAAGCAAAACAATTTTGTTGTAAATTTATTATATAACCGATACGATTAACAAAATTTTTCTTTTTTGATTTTAGCATTTTAATAAGTATCTTTTTTCCATAAAATTTCTTTAAAGGAATTTTTTAAAAATGCATGGATATGTGATATTTTTGACGACGCTCTATTGCTTTCTTAAACCGCTTCTGTCATTTTGTTTAATTAAACTTTAATGTTTCCGTCGCATCAAACATCTTATTACCCTTAATGTTACTTTACATAATCAAGAAGTTAAGTGTGGATTTCTTGGCAACACGTCAAGACTTGGCGCTGAGGAAGAAACTCGTAACTTTCTTGATTAGATGCAATCTGATGCAGTTAACGATTTCTTTTGTTCCATCGTATTCTTCTAATAATTTTTTTGCAGGGATACGGAAGGAAGGAATGGGTTTCAGATACGCAAACAGATCATAGCACATGTCGGTAAACCCGGTTTGATTTATTTATGTCTAAGAACGATGTTAATAAGTATATCAGTTGAAATCAGCAATAAAAATCTGCAAATTGTATTAATGGTATCATTAGAAAAATAAGGAAATTTTATTAGTATCAGTTGTGATCGGATTGTGAGTCAAACGACACCTCCTGATATCCTGAGAATATTATAAATGCGAAAGTTTGTGAATCAGTATGTTACTTTTTCGCATATAAACAACTGGTGGGATTTGGATAATATTTGTAAATGGAAATCGCTTATACCCTGATTTATTATGTTTATTACATTTTCTCCAACCCCCCCCCCCAAATAAAAAGAAAGTCAAATAAATTGATAGGTATACGTGACATGAAGAAAAAGTTTTCAATTTTTTTTTCATAGGATTCTAACAATTAAATTTTTAACAAATATTTAATTACAAACAAGCTGTGTCCAAGTATAAGTCTCATATTTGTTAAATATTAAAGCCAGAATTTTATAGGTAATATTTTTTCCTCTCCCTTCTTCCAGTTGTACCCTCCTTGCAGGATTATAATCGAAATTTTCTGAAATCGAGTTTTAGGTATTCGTGAGAGTTATATTTTACAGCAGGAATTTTAATGCTATATCTATTCTTGTTTGAGATCACGCAGGATATTTGAAAAGAACGCTTTGGTCTTCTAGCCCCAATAGGTTACGCATTTTGGAAAATGCACTCCAGTCAGGCACCTACGCTAAAAAACTCACAGATGTATAAATTTCGCAATATTAGCTTCTGTAGTTTGGGCTTGGTATTACATTAATATAAGAGAAATGGACAGAACTTTCCGGTAGACATAATATTGAATTTCTGTAATATTAATACCTAAGACATTTCAAAGCTTGTAAGACGTGTGAACGACCGCAGTTGTCTATAACCGAACTTACAGCATTCCACTTCACCCTAGAGCGTCGTCCAATAGTTTCTCTTTCACAACCTGCTACTTGCTATGAAGTAGCATATTATAATATGCAAGATGCTACAAATTTCACTATGGAAATACCGGTTACATTCTTATTTTAATATAAAAAGGTACGCTTAGAAAATTATGGTTGTTTTAATTATTTCACCTAGCACCTTTGTTTTGTAGGATTTTATGTTTTCTTTTGGTAATTTCTGGTGGCACACTAAAGAAATCGTTATCGGTGTCTTCAATTTAGTAATTTGTCTCTCAATTTACTGCGCTTTGCAAAAAAAAACCGGACATATTTTTTCTCCTTCTGTGTAATAGCGAAGAGATGCTTCACTTTGTTACTTGTTACTTGTACTAGTCGGCCTTTCTCTAATCGGGAGATTCGATATGGGATTTCCAGCTCAAATTATTAAATTGATTATTGTCTTTTTTTATACATTGTATTCGTCTTTCTTTCATATCTACTGCACAGTTATAAGCCATTAGAAAAGAAATTAGTGATTTCTTTCATTTGGGTGATAATTTTTTAAAATTATTAATAGTATTTTTTATGAATTCTATCTCTGGTTTAGAAACTTTTCATATTTATTTGGCATATTTCTCAATAAAAAAATCAGTCCGTATGACTTTGCAAGTGTAATGATGTTATCAAATAACAGAACATTCCATGAAAACTATGCAAAAACTAATAATTTTGGACAAGGTAAGAATACACGTTCCCTCCTCCCTACATTGAAATTTATAAAGCTAACAGGAGACAATTTGTCTTATTTTACGTGAATCACCAAAGCAAAAATTCTTGACATCGAACAACAGTGGCGCGGAACATAGACATATCTAAATTACAAACTATTTCAAATCCTGAGCAAAACACAGTATGGAAAAGTTAGTGTTGTTAGCACTTTCGAATAATTAGTAAGATAAGGACTAATGAGAGTGATTCCACTGTGTTTAAATGCGGAAGTGAAAAGAAAGAATTTAGAGTTCGGAAGAACAACACAATAGGTGACAACCCTTGTCAGACTAGCAGGTTGTTTACATTGTTTTTGAGTGTAAAAACCTCAACGTAATCATCGAAAATTTTAATGAGCAATGCAATGAATATGGGATTTAGGTAGTTTTGTGTGTGTGTGTGTGTTCCCAGTATTGCAAACATTTTTTGGCAAAATTATTCTTTTAAGCGAAAACTATGTTATTTCATAAAAACATTTTTTGCAGATTTTACCTATTTCCATTTTCATACTGTTGATTTTTTTCAACATTTGACATGACGTCATAATGAGGAATGATAGTCATTACATTTTGCTTAGGTCTTTCCTTCTTTTCCGCTTGAATTTATCCCGAAGACGTTCAAACTATTTTAAAGATTCGACATTTTTTTTCAATTTGAGACATCGACATTTAATGACACAATCATAAAATTATCCTTTCTCATCCCCATTGTAGATGTTATCTTCAGAATGATTTTCTGGTAAATCTATCCATTCAATTAGATTTTCACATTCTTGATGTCATGCCTGAATTCTCGCCAATACTTTTCCACCTCTTTTGATATTGCGATGGGACTTTGAAACAATAATTCATCGCTACCAACTTCTACAGTTTTTCCGGAAGATTACTCATCCCTACTTTCTAAGTGATTTTTGTAATTTAGTAATTTTTATATATTTAAGTCACCTTGAAAAATTAGTGGGGGATAATCTTCCAGAAAAACTGAACACGTTGGCAACGCTAAAGTGTAGCCTTCTATGGAAGGGTGAAAAATCTCGGCAAAATAGTTGAGCTTCAAACTGTCCAACTCAAATTTCTTGATATGCAGTACTAAAGGCAAAGTAGGATATAGTTGCTGACAAATTATGCTTACATCTTCAGCAAGGTCTAGTTTTTGCCTTCCTTACAATTAGTATAATCTGGCGCAATATCGATATACTTTCGTTTAAAAGAACAGTTCGTCGGATTGATGAGAGTTCCTTTGGAAATAACCTGTACGAAGTTTCAAATGAACTCGAGGCCGAACTGCCAGACTACGACTTCCGGGAAGGAACAAATTGTAAAAGGCCTAAAGCTGTCTTACTTTTCGAATATGATTAAGCACTATCCATCAATTATTTTACATACTGTTTTTGTGCAATTTGTTACCCAGTTGTGTTGATAAGTTTTTAAAGAAACTTATCAACACAACTGGGTAACAAATTGCACAAAAACAGTCAGAGAAACATTTTAAAGAAACTTGTTATTCCATTTGTTCATATATTTCTTTTCTTGATCCTACTATTTAAAAACTTTATTTGAATTGACCATGCCATACTAAGATGCATTTTACAATTGAAAACAAAAAATGATTGTGAATTATACAATTGGAAATGTAGCATTAAAGCTCCTAGGTGTTCCTTGAAATAAAATTCCACATTCCTTGTCATGTTTTCTGTTCCTCACTTCTCTGACCGTTTACAATGCTTCCAATTCGCTTCATTGGCTTTCTTTTATTTAGAAACTTGTTCTTCAAAAATTAGCCACTCCTCCCCTTTAGACTACATACCAAGGCGAGTGCTCCATGTTTCATTTTTTTTTTTTACTCGTGTATCTAAACATCTAAAATTTATTTCAACGTGTTAAATAGCAGAATAATAATAATGCTAAGCACGCTCTCAAATAAAGGTGCGCTCTCCGAGAAAGCTTCTTCTAGAATGCAGCTCTTTGTCGGACATTCGATGTTTTCAAAATTTCCCGCATTTTTTTACTGTGAAACTTGCAACAGAATGACTTTTTTTAATGGCTGAAATTCTGGAGGTACTATTACATAACATATATATATATATATATATATATATATATATATATATATATGAGAAAATCCTCCGGAATTCAACGTGTAGCTTGGCCTGCCGATTATTTGACTATTTAATCGGCAGAGCAAGCTATATGAAATCATACTGTCTATATGACATCAAACGATTCATCTGTCAGGCGAATCTTTATGATGTAAAAAGGTTCTGATGGAGAAGTTAGTTCGTTTTTCATTCGGCAACTAGAGACTTCATAGATAAAAGACTTTGACCTTTTTAAAGTAGATTTTTTTAAATATAGATGAACATATTAGGGTGGAGCGAAAAACACTTTTTCTTCAAATTCACATTGCTTGAGCCATTAAATGGTGCAAAACAGATAAGAACAAATTGTCTCCAAATTTAAGCTCAAAATATTTCTATCTTCAGGTTCCGCACCTCAAGCGAATATATTCCCACAGTCTTTTTTAGTCTTTTATGAATTTTTTATTGAAATAATTACGTTTAATTAATTAAATCAATAATTAATACCCCGATACACCTGCTCTATCAAGAACAACGGTTAGTTCGGGCATTGTGTCTGTCTTGGAGATTTAGGGAATCTCGTTGTCAGTCGTTTTCCGACATTTGTCTTCCTGACTAACGATATCGTAGTAATTTTCTGAGGTATATACCATTTCTGAATCAGATCCTAAATCCACGTCTGCTTGTAAATCTACGCTTTTCAGCACTAACGTGTGATAATAACATATTAATAAAGCAATTTGATAATGAAAACAGAACTAATTATTTAATTAATTAATTACACATTATTATTTTAACAAAAATAAGCTAGAAATATATTCCCTTGAGTTGTGTGACCTGAAGATGACAATATTTTGAGCTGAAATTTGGAAACAATTTGTTCTTATCAGTTGCGCACCCTTTAATGAGTCAGACAGTGTGAATTTTGAAATAAGGATTTTTTCGCTCCACACTAATGAACATATACAACGAACAGAAATAGATTCCGTTGGATTTTTAAATTTATTTATTTTATTATGAGAGTCTATCTTCTGACTAAACATAACAATTGTGACTTCTTCTATAATCATTCCCCGTGTTAAATGAAAGAGGGAAGTATGTCTTATAAAGGGACTTCTCTAGTCCTTTTAAAATAGCATACTGTTGCAGCAGTGGCATAGGCAGAAATGTTTCATGGGGGGGGGGGGGGGGACGACTACTTCATACTTCAACTCATATATCTGTATAGATGGGTGTAATAAGGGAGTGAAGAATATACATTTTGTATGGCAAAAAATTCCTCATATGGGCTTATGACCCCCCTTAACCCCCCCCCTTGGCTACGCCCCTAGGTTCAAGAGACTCTATATTCCTCGTTAAACCTGAAACTTTGGTATAAATAGGTCCGGCTCTGTGACCTTTTGTTAATGCATACCTATCTTCTATCGCATCGTTTAACTTATCAAGCATTATTACTAAATTCAACGCAAACCATATTACTAACAGTCGTAGCTGCAATTTTAATTCATTTATTCTACTCACTATCTCGTCCTAAGAATGATTTTTTAATAAAAAATGGCCAGTTATTTTTTTTTCCGGATGCGCCTTCCGAAATAGAAACCTTCCTAATAAGGCCGGAAGTGGACAGCTATCTGCATGTGGAAGTGCTGTGTTTCATCTTTTCGACTGAGTACTTCCATCATAACTTTTCGGCTGTCTTATGTTGAATACAGCCATGGAAGATTTTGGGGTTATTCTTGAGAGGCGACACAGGCTGTTTAGAAGCTTCCCAAACTACACCTTGAAAACATAATACACTGCCCTCCAAAAGTTATGGTACAACCTGTTTTTTGTGATTAATATGGAAACGAATGAACATAGAATCAAAACATTTGGATTTACTGAGCACTAAATAGTTCTTTATTGAGTACGACATAGAAATATAAATAAATTCAACACAAACATGGTGTAAAAGCAAAAGAACACTTTTGGAAGGAAAGTCCACTTTTGGAGAAAACAGTTTATCAAAGCTTTTTGTGAAAACATGTGGTGGAAACATTACAAAATGAGTTCTAATAAGAAATGTGTCTACTCTTAACCGCAATGCACTGGCGGCATCGATTCTCCATGCTGCTTAATTAAGTTGTCGGACACCTCAATAGGGAGCGAAGACCACGCACGCATTAGTCCTTGTTCGAGCTCATGCAACGATGTTGGAGGACGACTTGAAGCAGCAACTTGTTTGCCAAGGTAATCCCAAACATGTTCTATCGGATTGAGGTCTGGAGATTGAGATGGCCATTTCATTCCCTCCAAACCTTGACTCTCAAGATAATATAAACAAGCACAGTTCGGTGAGGTCGGGCATTATCATCCATCAGAATGAAATCATTGCCAAGAGCAGCAGCATATGGCCGAACATAGGCATCAAGGATCTCGTCTCGCTATCTCACACCAGTCATAGTTCCTCCCTGGAACACATGCAGGTCAGTGTGACCATCGAGTGGGATCCCTGCCCAAACCATTATTCCACCACCTCGATCACTGTGTCTTTCTACAGTGTTGGATTGATGGTATCGGGTGCTTCGTTCCCTCCAGATAAACGGACGTCCTGAATCGCTCTCCAGTGTGAATCTGGAGTCGTCTGAAAAGAGTACAGAAGCCCATCGCTGTCCGGTCCAACTCTCTCAAAATTGTTGATCGAAAAACACTCAGATTGACAGAATTTTTCTTCTTTTTGCATAACGAAGTTGCTCTTCTCAGTCTGAGCGAAATGTTTTCTTTTGGCGGAGCGAATAACGCTCCTTTTAGAAAGAAATGTTTTATTCTATTCTGGGAGTCTTACATCATTAAACGGAGCGATTTCTCTCTGAAACCTTCCTTTATAGCTGTAATCCCTCTTAATTTCTGAGCGTTTTTAATGGGAACAGGTATATTGTGGCTTTCTATGGCAATATGTGGGGTTAAGCAAATATTAGACTTTATTCAAATGAGTATTTTATATTTATATATATAACTTACCTCTAAAAACTGGCCATTTTCTGTTGTATTAGAAAACCTCCAAAATCTGGAAACCACTAATAGTCATTGTAGTCATAGCGTCGGGGGAGGGGGCACAGTGGGGGCATGTGCGCCACATCTAACTTTCTCTTTTAAAAAAATATATTGATTTAATACTTTTTTTTTTCTAAAATTTAAGAGAAACTTCTGTTTTCCATTTTTATTCGATGAATTTCCCCTCCTCCCCTCAAAAAAAAAAAAAAAAAAAAAAAAAAAATTCGGTCATGATACTATTATGACGGCTCCTACCAACCGTCTTGGCATTTTCTGTTGTTTCAATGGGCTTTAGAAAATCTCAGAGCTCTGGACACAACCAAGTAAGTAGCGTTGGGGTTGGGAGGGGGAGGCACAAGAGGGTCATGACTCCCCCAGACTTTGATTTTTTTTCGGGGGTGGGGGATTAAAAATTTTTCAGTGGACATTTCAGATAAACTCTCCTTTTCTATTCGTGAAATTAGTATGTGCACTTCTCCCCCCCTCCCCCCCTCAAGGCCGACCAAATATTTTATCACAATATGCTGTTGATAGTCATTTCGTATTATTTTCTGTTACATAAATATGCTGTAGAAAACTTCGAAACAGGACACAACCTTTAATAACTATAGGCGTAGCATAGGGCGGCGGAGGAGGGGGGGGGGGGATTGAATCAAAATTTTTTTGGATTTAAATTTTAAAATGTCTTTTTCTAAGAGAAAGTTCGCTTTTCTACTGTTGAATTTTGTATGTGTAACCCCCCCCCCTCGCACACACACACATACACACACACACACAAACCACAATTTTTGTCACGTTACACTGATATTGGTCACCCTCTATTATTTTCTGTCATATAAATGTGCTTAAGATAGCTTCCACACTCTGGACACTACCTTGAATAACTTTTACTATTAGCATTGCGTCGGGGAGGCAGAATGGGCCATGTGCCCCCTGTTTTATTCAAAGCTTTTTCTTGAAATATGAAAGAAACTTCTTTTCTACTCTTACATTCAGTATGTCCCTCAACCCCCCCCCCTCCTCCAAACAAAGAAACAAAGTTGTTAGTCAGTCAATGCATATGAAAAGTAGGATAGACGAGACAGACATGTTTGAAATAAAATAACAGGCAATGTATGGCAAAGGGAATCAACCGTAACATAACACTATAACGCAATTTTAAATATGTTTGCTTCCCATAAAATATCAACAGCGATTTATTTTACTCTATAATGACTGAACAATTTGAATATGCCGGCAAATCTGTTCAAAAGAAAATTGTGAAGACAGAAGCCAGATTTAAATTCTTTTTGCTATCCCTTCAGATGCACATATTCATGACGCTATATTTTTCGAGCTACCACAAAATGGCATTACAGTCTGGACAAGTATCGCCATCTGTTATAGAAAGATTGAACTGTTGCCAAGCCTGACATGAAAGATTTAAGAATACTTCGGTCTTTCTTCGGTCGATTTAAGAATACTTCGGTCTTGCATTGCAAGGAATAAAAGAAGCATAAATCATTGTCAAATGTTTCCATGTGGTAACGCATGTACTTAATTGAGATTCACAGCCGTCGCACTTCTAAGTTTTGGCAACTTCAGAAAAGGAGGAGGTACTATGTTCAATGCGTAAATATACGCGAGACAAATTTTTATCGCTCGCATCGATTTCGAAAATTCGTTTTTTATTAGAAAGGGGTTTAATTCCATATTAGTCACGTTCTGATGAAATTATCATTCCAAAATCTAAAGAAAAAATGTAGTTTAAACCCTTGCTTAAAAGAGTTGCTAGTAACGGCGTTGGTCTTAACGTCATATGTCGCCCCGATTGGCCACTTTTGGCAATAATCGCGAAGTTTGGTGTCCAAAATTGTTTCCAAAACTGAACCTGGCTAAACGACATCTTCTATATAGGGCGAAAATTTGCCAACCCCTACTATTTTACAGTGGGAATAATGGTGCAGCTTTGAAAGGTTTGTTGCTACATCATGTTATATGTTACATGGGCGACTTTTGATGATTGATTGCCGATTTTGGGGGGGAAATTAAAATTCTAACACTTAACACAGCTTGGCGATACCTGCTATATTTCGCGAGACTCTGGGAAACCCTATTAATTAAGAATTCGATTAACTTTTCGTCATGATGAAGTAATTTGAAGTCGGTTTTTCTTTCTTAAAAAGTATATATATATGTACCTTTTTACAACATGTAATGCGTAATGAATTTCCCATTATCTATGCGAAGCAAAATCCTTATAAAAACATTCTCTTGAAATTATTCTACTTTCAAATGATGTGTCTCAGGAATTTAATTTATAAAACAACCGTTTCATTAGACAAACTGCCGACATTTCACTTAACGTAAGACGGAATATTATTCAGAATACATTCTGCTATTTGATGTCCTTATTGGTAATGCCTTTAAATTATTTGAAAGCATAAAAATTGGGATGTTCGATGTCGTAATAAACTGCCATTTAATCACACAAACACAAACGAATCAAAAATGTTTCATTAATGAAGCCTTTCGATAATCATGTGATTCTAAAGCAGTATTTACTGCTATCGACATAAAAACGTTTCTTAATTCGCAATAATGGAAGTTCGAATAATCAAAGTGCTTCACCATTTACGTTTTTATCTGAAGATTAGATTACTTTCGAGTGAATTTGAGAAGTAGCAAAGCAAATGAGTTACTTCGAAAGTGTTTTAGTTAATTTTGCGTACAGTTTCACAGTCGAAAGATAAACAAAAAAAAAGACCCAGACTATTGGAAATCATAAATACTTTTCAATGTTCTGGGAAAGTTAAAAAGTGCTTGTTCCTTGTACACTTGAACATGTTTTATACATTTTAGGACAACCAGTGGTGAACACCCATTACCATCACACTTCTATAGCATAAATTATTGCGATATTCAAATGATTTTTTCCTTACTCATTTCTTTCACAAATACATGTAACAAAACCCGTAAATAAAGTGAAAGAAAGCATGATGTATTTTTCAAGGAAATTTTTCTGAATGAATTAACTCAGTGAACAAAAAGGTTTTACCTGATTCTGCATGCCAAAAACTAATTTTTTAATGCACAACACGAAGAGCATTTGCATAATTGCTTCTTATCGAACATCAGTCAATGTAATTTCTTGCTACTAAATAAATAACTTAAAAAAAATTTCACAAAGGACTGATTTTTTCTGTAACCATAGTTTTTGCATTGGTTTTCCATCAATTTTGAAAATAAAATGCGTTCGGTTTTCCTAATACACCTGCTAACCATTTATGTAATAATTTCTCTTTTTTTTTTTAAATATCACCAGAGTAAAGCATGTACTGTAAAGAACATAATAAATTACTAAAGTCGTTGTTCATTATACGCAGATTTAAAAATTATTTTCGCACAAGCTTAGCTTTTTATTCTCATGTCTGATAATAAGTTCCTTAATTTTTTCCCTGGCTGTATCGGATACAGATGATGAGTATGGTTGGAATAAAAATGAAAAGTAACATAAAATGTTAACAAAGATAAAAATTGGATATTTTTTTTTACAATGAAAAAGACATTTTGCCAAATCCTGTAACTATCTCGAAAATAACAAAAGGCACATTAAAATATTATTTCCCCATCGTTTTTATTTTTGAAAGTAACTATCGCACTCAAATGAATTATGTGAAATACGAAATAAAGGAAGAGATTAACATTAAAAAGTCAAGAAAAGAAGATGAAAATCTGAAACACTAGTTAAATTCTCCTTTTGTAGAAGATAATCTCAGGATAAAAAGCTGGAAATTGTGGTTACGAATCAGAGACAAATATGTCAAAAACTCAAACTGATATAATGAAACCGTGCAACAACCAGAAAAGAAAAGTTAAGTTTTATTTTAAAATTAATTAGAATTCATTCGTCGCTATGACTACACCTAAAATTAGAGATGGGCAGTTCGACTCATTTTACTGATTCGAATCTCAACTCACTCACTACTTCGATGATTCGAATCAGTGATTCGAACCATGAATCAATAAAACAACTAAAGAAATTTTCCCTCTCTCTGCGCCGAAAGCCGTACTATTTAAACACCCTTCACCCATTCATCGGGTTTCTTCTCCGCTGAGTTCTCGGGCAGTTAGCATCTCTCTCTCCTTGCTCGAGTAAAACTAGTGTTTAAACTGCCCGAAATGAAAATACAGGGGAGCTTCGTATGACCCCCTGGGCCTGTAAGATTACAAGATTAAGTTTGGTATCAAAGTATTCGAAATTTTATGTATCAATGGGGGTCTACGTCTAGGGGGGGGTCGAGAATCAATAAATACGCGCTCCGATGGATAGTTTCCGAGATATACGTTAATTAATTATGGTAATTAGACTAATTAACCATGATTGAGGCTTAAAACGACTGCAAACATGTAGAAATTGGCTCTGGGATGGTTTCCAGACTTTGGAGATGCCGCCGGAGGAGGCTAGTGTTTAAAATGCCCAAATTGAAAATATAGGGGAGCTTCGTATGACCCCCTTGGCCTGTAAGATTAATATGTTAAGTTTGGTGTCAAAGCATTCGAAATTTTAAGTATCGGTGGGGTGTTGAGACTAGGGGGGGTCGAGAATCAATAAAAACGCGCTCCGGTGGATAGTTTCCGAGATATACGTTAATTAATTATGGTAATTAGACTAATAAACCATGGAGGTGTTTTTTCCGCGATCCGCCATCGTCATCAACGGAGAGAAAGCAGCAGCAAAAGCATCACAAGCTGGTATTGATCTCAGGATTTTCTTATCGCCGGCCTCAGAGGCGCAGCCAAGGGGGGGTTAGGGGGGTCATAACCCCCCCCATGAGGAATTTTTTGCCGTACAAAATGTATATTCTTCACTACATTCTACATTATCACACACACGTATACATATATATGAGTTGCAGTAGTCATAACTCCCCCCCCCCATGAAAAATTTCTGGCTACGCCCCTGACCGGCCTGTATTTTTGACCTTTAACGAATTCGAGATTTCACTGAAATGAAAATGGGAATATCGGATTTTTGATGTTGAAGTAAAACCGATATGTCGATATTTATCGATTTTTGGCCCAGTCCTACTGAGGGGCTGCTGCCCCCTCCAATAAATGGGACCCTTTACTTAGCTTACAATTGAACTTTATCTTTAAATTTGATACCCAGCCCAACCCGAAATAAAATCCTGGCTACGCCACTGTCAATAACACTAACTACGCCACTGCTTTAGACCCTATTTTGTATTTCTCTGAATTACGAAAGAAAATAAAATCATTCCCCTTAAACGAAAAACAAGGTAAAAAAATATCTTAAACGAAATCTGCAGCAATAAAGCGAAATGTTATTTTGCTTACTACAAAGTCCTTTTGTGAGAGCGCTTAATACCGCCCCTGTATCCTTCATTAAAAGTGGCAAGCACAATCCTAACTTTATTTCATTCTATTTCCCTTCACATGAAAACCCTCCACCATGTAAACTTAACGTTCTGTTTTTTTTTTTTTTTTTTTTTTTTTTTTTTTTTGAGGGTGGGGGCAGGGGTATATAATTTGAAGTTAAAAGTAGAAAAGGGATGTTTCATTAAATTTTAAACAAATATTAAATCAGCCAGACAAGTTGAAAGGAGGGAGTCCCCCCGAGGGAAAAAGGTTTAAACAACTTTGAGACACACCCCCCCTCCGCTCTTCCACGAGCATTGGCGTAAATTGGCATGTAATATTTGGATGGGGTGACAAAATGTTTCCGATTGTAGAAAATATCATTATTATAAATAGCTCTGGTACTTGAATTTTCTTAATTTTTTTAGGGGGGGGGGGGATTGACCCCTGTTGAACTTAGGAAGTAACGCCTATGCCCCCCGCCAAAAGCAAACGATGTTCGACCCACTCCACACCCACAGACAGATAAAACTTTAAATCCGACCACCAACCAAGAAATGAAACACCAAAGATTCGAAAAAAAAACTTCAAATAAATGAAACATCCTTTCAACTCTTTTCGACTCCTTTCGACTCTGAGTCGATAGAAGATTCGAAAAAAAAAACTCCAATTAAATGAAACATCCTTTCAACTCTTCTCGGCTCCTTTCGACTCTGAGTCGATAGAAGATTCGAAAAACTAACGAATCTCAACGATCGTATGCAATCACCGAAACAGAGCGAAACACTGAATCAGTAAAGATTCGTTGCTGCACCAACTCAGTGACCAACTCACCCACACCCACTGATTTACTGTTTCAAATCATCTATCGATTCAGAGTCGTAAAGAGTCGAAAAGAGTCGAAAAGAGTCGTAAAGAGTCGAAAAGAGTTGAAAGAGTATGGGAAAATCTCTGGGAACGGCAAAGGGAAAGTAAGTTTTCCTTCCCTTCGCACTTGGAATATATTTCCCTTGAGGGCTTGAGATTCGAATCAGTAGAGAGTGAGTGTAAAGACTGAGCCACTCAGTACCAAGATTCGAATCACTGATTCGACTCATCGAATCATTGGCTACCTAAAACACCAAAATTAAAACACCCGGCTGTGGAAGTCGGGAAGTGTTACAAATTACAGTAGTTCGCCTTGTTCTGTGCTGAAAGCAGTCGGATGCGCTGACTTGATATGGCTCAAATGTATCAGCAGAGCTTTCGAGGGATTTTCCACCACTCTCCTCTGCAGGCACACTTCTATTTAAATCTTCTCCTTTCAGAGAGTGTTTTTATAATGACTATGCTATGAAAATGAACCAAATCTAACTTCACCTAAATAAAGTCCTAAGTCGTATAAGCTAAGAATTTATGAAAACGGAGAAGTTGAATAATGTCAAACATGATTTTCTTGGAACTACTACTCTTCACGAAAAAGCTTAGCTTTAACAATTTTTAAAAAAGTTTACAAGTATTATTAATGATCTAAAATTATTGGCAACTGTAAAACAATATTAAACAGAAAGGGATCCAGTCACATGCGCATTACAGTCAAAGAGAAAAGTATCCTTTTGAGTTCTAGCTGTTAGTATAATTTCCCCTCAGACCGTTATCTACACTTCTAGATAAATTCATATCAGAATAATTTAACTTGATAGGCTCCGATTGGTAAACGTTTTCTAAAATTTAAGTAGAAGTTACGTTATTACATTCAATATCGGTTCATTTACAAAAGTTTAAAATTACCTTACAACTCGAAATTTACGAAATTTAGCAAACTGGTCCGGAACACATTCCGACCAATATCATCTGTTTTTTTTTCGTATTTTTAGTATCCAAATTGGCAACTTTTTCACACCAGCAAGACATGAAAAAAAAAAAAAGATTTGGCCTGTCCTATTAATCATAAGAGAAAAATTTTTACTATCTTCATACCAAATCGTTGGCTTAAAAAGCAATTGTAAAAGGTGTTTTTACTGCAGAACTGCCAAATCTACAGTTTCCGGGAAATATCTTATTACTATTTCTTAGTGCGGCAATTTCTTTATATTAGGGCGAATTTTTTTTTATGTAATTAAACTATTTGAAATTTGTGGTTAAAAATTTCTGTAATATGAGTGGTGTTACGTGTTACTAACTGGAGAACGTTAGCCAGAAGGAGGACAAAAAGGAAAAAGATTCTAGGGAAGGCCTTGGCT